>JAHBCN010001139.1:0-129973 GCA_019359885.1 Listronotus oregonensis
ATAAATGATAAATAATGATTCAGGACACAGAGACGCCGATTTCAAATTTCAAGGATAAATATATTTTTTATGTTTTATTCTTTTTCTTTTAATATATTTTCCATGGGTCAAATGTATCCAAATTTGAGATTTTTCGTACTCTTTAAAATTCATATTTCTAAAAATATTAACTTTATCGTAAAAGGTCATAGGATTTTTTTTATTTGTATTTCAATAAAGAATATAAAAAAAAATTCCGGTTAAAAAATAACACTTTCTTGCAACTGTTTAAACAATTTCGGTTTAAACAATATGGCACTAGTGGCGCCATGGCAACATGCATTTATATCATCAGTAGGGCAATTTAAAGAGGATCGTATAAAAAAATTGAGGTCTAATAGTTTTCGGTACTCATGCGCCGATTCGTCCCAGACTTGTTCCAAGATTTTAAAAGTATTAGGAGTCCAACTTGGCTCTCATTTATCAAACTTCGTATGATTTGCATATCGAGAGCCCTATCTTCCATTTCCTCCTAAAAAAAGTCTTAACACTAAAAAATCCTTTTGATAAGTATTCGTTAGTATCTCATAAAATTGTGATTTGGATTACTGTTATTTCAATATTCCTAAATTTTATGCGACATACTAAATAAAAAGCATTATCTTGAGATCTGTAAAACTCATTTAATTGTTTTTCATATAGCATCAGTGTATTTCTAGAGCATCTGTTTAAATGCTTTAAAATAATTAATGTTTTTTCTTGCGTTAAGAACTTATATATATTTCAGGAGTTATGTCGCCAAGATGAATATTGGTTTCTCTGTTATTTTATGGAAAATTTTTACCTCAAGAATAAATAGGTTTTAAAAAAGGTTAAAACTAATAATTGGTTGGGTATAGGGCATGATACTATTACTCTAAAAGATAAACCCACGCGCATGAGATAAGCCTATCTCTCTCGCACGCCTGACGTCACTCGACGACTATTTCCCCAGAAACGGCGAGTTTTAATATGGCATTCCGATTTCTGTTTAGATGTTAGATGGATTAAGCGCATGATTTATTTATTTTTATACGACTGCTTTAGAAAATGGGGTTTTGCACACGCTAAACAAGCTTTTGAAAATTGTATTTTGCGCACAATGTGTGCAAGGAAAATATGTTTTTTTTGACACGGTTCTGTCTTTCAATATGATTTATTCTGTCATTTACTTTTGACATAAGCGTGAGAAAACTTTTCACACGACGTATAAAAATTTTCACACAGTCCTGTCAAAAGTTAAAAGATAAAAATAATAAAAATCGCATATTAATCATTATTTTCTGCAGTCGTAGAAAAGTATCGTGTGCAACACGTTGAAACGACTTTTGCACACCACTCGTATGACTTGTAGACTCGCCTACGGCTCGTGCACAAACCTCATACTCGTGTGCAAAGAGTCTTTTTCAAACTTGTTGCACAATATACTATTTTTAAACGTCATATAATGCCAAAATACAATAAACGTTAAAAAAGGCTTTAAAACACTGCTTTCCCAACCGACAAGCAGAATTGTTGTCGTCGAGTGACGTCATGCGCAACGTCGTACGAAATTAAATCGCCAAGTGGTTTTATCTTCTAGTAATAGTATCATGGGTATAGGGTTGCCACCTGCCAAAAATACGGGTTTTAGATTTTTTACGGGAGATAATTTAACATCAGTTTATGACGATAAATATAGGAACACGGTAGTGCGCCATGCCAATTTTTGGACTGATGAACGCAGTGTGTTTATTACACGAAAAGTTCAGCGTGATCTTTCCCACATTAAATTACTTCGTTATCGCCTTACATAATGAAAGAAGATTTGGTATGTAAATTCACATAAATATTCTTATTACCTATAAAAAATTTAAAAAGTTATGTCAAGTGATCTCTAAGACATTCGATATTGAAAATCTCCCATTTTACTACTGACTGACTCCATCACTCATAACCTCATTAAAACTATAGGGTACCTCCCGAGGGAGTAGGAACTTAAAATTTGATGGATAAGTCGGTTTTGGGACCCATGTAAAGGAAAGTTCTGAAAACTATATCCTACAAGGATTTAAAAGACAATACATAGTCGAGGGAACGAAGCCCTAAAAATGCCAAAGAAGACGGATCGGAATGCGGTTTTTTGCATTTGCTTCCAAAAATTTTTTTGTAAAAAATGTACCTACTTTGTGGCTTATACAAACCGCGAATTGCATTGCTGCAGCCAAAAATACATTTAAAAAAAGGCATTTTTTAAGACGGCTTTTGGAAGATTTAATAACTTTGTAAATAAGAGTCAGAACTAAACCAAATCGGGTTCTCGGAGGTTTTTAAGGTCGCTGATCACGATTATGATGTTTAAATTGACCCGACTGTAGACCTGAAGCTCAGGAACGCCGATGAACATCATCTCCGTGGGACCCAAAATTCACGCGAGGAAGGAGAAAAACTTGACGCTTGGGGGTTTTTTGGGTCACTGAATTCAAATATAGCATCAGCGAACACTCCCCAGACACCTGGTGCACCGGAACCTGGACGAGGACCTCATCTCCGAGAGTTTTTCTCACACAATCGAAAAAGACGAACCCAAAATCGTTATGGGAGGTTTATCGGAGCGCTGAATCCGAATTTCACTTTTAAAACGACCCCCTGAACACCTGATGGACCGAAACCTGTACATGGACCTCATCTCTGAGAGTTTTCCTCACATAATCGAAAAAGACGAACCTAAAATCGTTATGGGGGTTTTTGTGGGGCGCTGAATCCGAATTTCACGGCCGAAACGATCTCTCGAACTCCTGATGCACCGTAACTAAGGAGAAATTTTAAAAAATATGAAAAAAATAAGGATAATTTTTAAACTAAAATTTGAATTTACATTTTAAAATAAAATTTTACAACTTTAAAATGCCGATTTTAATTTTTTTGTTAATTTTTCAACATTATCCAACAAAAAGAAAATCAAAAGTAGTTAAAACATATTAATATTAATACGTACCAAATATGAAAAAAAGAAAATTAAAGGTTGTTAAGTAATAGTATATTGCGAACCTAGGGAAGAAAATATGTCAACCCAGGTTCCGGTGCCCTAGGTGATCGTGGGATCGTTTTTGACGTGAAATTGATTAAAGTTTATTCTAAAATGAAAATTAAATTTTATTCTTCGTAGTATAGCAAGATTCCTAAGGGTGTTGGGAGTGTTTAATATTCTGGCAGTTAAATCTTCTTCGCTTTTAAAATGAAGAGTAAATTTATGTTTTCAGGGCACTTCGTGAAAAATAATTGTAGGTTGTGAGGTCCGGGGTTGCATTCTGGCCATTTTAGAGAAGCACCATTTTCTCTTCCTATCCACTGATTTGGATACATCATAGTTAGATCAGAGTTCGAGGATATATTTATATACACTGCACCGCAAAATTAACGCATAATTTTAAAAATTAAAAAATTGGCCTGATAAAATTTTTTCAACGGACGCCAATGAATTACAATTATTTCCTTATAGATATATTTTGAATATTTTCGGAGAATGTTTTTGTATCCAGTAGGCAAAAGCGGATTTTGTTTACAATATCAAAAAAGATAACTAAACCAGATTTCTTAAGGTGCATTTTTGCCACTTAGATGCGTGTAGTTTGCTTTGTACGCTTGTATTGACAACTTTAAGATTCGTATAATTAAAATGGCTCAAAACGTTCGTAAATTAGAAATCTTTCGGCTGAGGAATCGTGCTGCTGCCATAGCGCTTGTGGAAGAAGGATTGTCGCAAGTTCAAGTAGCACTTCGAATTGAGTGTCCCAATCTGCTGTATCCAGAGCATTGGCACGATTTCGCGAGACCAACAGTAATGAAAGAAGACGTGGACAAGGACGCCATAGGGTCACAACACCTAACCAAGACCGATTTTTGCGATTACAGGCCTTGCACGAACTCGGTTTGTTACAAGCACTGCACTGCAGCAAGAATTTTCCCTGCAGGTATAATTACTGTATTAGTCAAGATACAGTGCAAAGAAGGTTGGCAGAAGTCGGAATTACTCCTATCTAACCGCAGACCATCCAAGGCAGCGTCTTCAGTTCGCTCAAGAGCATCGAAATTGGGGAGAACACGACTGGAGCAATGTATTGTTCACTGATGAGTCAAGATTTTGTCTTTTAGTGATGATCGCCGTAGAAGAGTATATCGACGTCCTGGTGAACGATACGCTCAATGCAACATGGTTGGAAGAGTAAGCTATGGTGGAGGTTCTGTTATGGTATGGGGTGGCATTAGTTTGGAAGCCCGCACGGAATTGGTTGTCTTTCTGAGAGATCGTCTGACAGCTGATCGATACATAACGCACATTTTAGAACCCCATGTGATGCCATATGCCCCCTTTATGGGACCTGAATTTTTGTTATCAATCGTCCAGAGCCTTTTTACCTCCACCCCGAGACCTTAATGAACTTTCTTTAGTATTAAGTCAAATCTGGGATCACATGGATCAGGATGCCATCAGAAACCTAATTTTAAGTATGCCTAGAAGATGTGAAGCAGTAATAAGGGCAAGGGAGGCACACACGTTATTAAATATTGTAATTTTATACCAAATTCGAAATAAAAAATTTCGTTTACTAACCATTTTTTCAATATGGTAAAAATCTGCTTTGAAATTATTTGAACCATTTTTATTTACTGAATATATGGAAAATATATCATAAACAAATAATTAAGACCCATTGGCAAGTTAAAAAAAATAATAGGCCAATTTTTCAATTTTTTAAATTATGCGTTAATTTTGCGGGCAGTGTATATATATATATATATATATATATATATATATATATATATATATATATATATATATATATATATATATATATTATCTAATGGATATATCATGATATATATCCAATATATATCAAATGATTTTTTATGATATATATCAATACAAAAATGGTTTAAAAAATTAATATTAAGTAATTTTTGGCGTTTGTTACTGTATTTCTACTTTCCCAATGTAGATAGCGTTGGAGTAGAGTTAAAACATACTCCCTAATAGTAAGTTCTAATTCATAAATGGCAACACTTCTGCCGGCATTAATGGCGTCAGTCAGGTCAGAAAAAATTCGTTACGAAAGAGTAAGGTTTTTTGGTGTTTATTTCATTATTTTTTACCAACAAAGTAATTGACAACCTGCAGTAACGATTTTAATTCATTATTGAATATTTAGAGCATTAACAACTTTGTTTTTGCAGAATATAACTGTTGGGTAACAAAATGGATATATACCAAACAATTAACAAACTTGATAGATATCGGTATATATATATATATATATATATATATATATATATATATATATATATATATATATATATATATATATATATATATATATATATATATATATATATATATATATATATATATATATATCACAAATATCGGATATTTTAGAACACCGATTTAGATACTATCTCACTGCCAACAAAAATGTGGCGGAGCACATGTCAAACCAAATTTTGTCGTAGCAAAGATAATACTACTACGAATAGATGGTTCATTTAAATGGGGCGTTTTGAATTAGTTCGAAGATATCAATGCTTCCGTAAATGCGAATAAAATTAAGTCGGTAACCCCTGCCCCAGCGAAACAAACCGTGCGACATTGCCCAATGTCTGTCGCTTGTACCTTATTCGGAACACGAAGTAGCGAAAGCGGGCGGCAAAATGGATTGTATTTTTTCTAGTCGCGTTTCATCACGCCAATAGTAGGCCTGCCGGCAACATTGTTTAACTTTCGTTCAAGAATAGCGAAAATCTCTCAATGGACATCGGCTCGCGTTAGCCAAAGTCCATTAGGGTATCAAAAATATAGCATTGAATGGTTCATCTTATCCGTAGTAGTATTATCTTTGGTCGTAGTAATAAAGACAAATACTTTGTAAAGCTAAATACTAGTAAGCTTCTTAAAAAAAAATTAAATAATTATTCAAATTCAAGTTATTTGATATTACTGGGCCCAATAAAAGATTGGTAATAATTTGGACAGAAATTACATATTAATTTTAAACTCATGTTACTAATAAGGGCCTTCTCTTATTGCATGGGGATTTTCATCAAAGTAAACATGTTCATTATGTCAGTTACACCGATCTTTATACGTAGAAATATAACATTTTCCTATAAAAATTTGGAGTTTCTGCTATCTAACTTTTAATAAAATTGCTAAATGTTAAGCGGGATTTTGGATCAATAAATAATAAGTCTTGAATTTTTTGAACATGGTACGGATGTAAAAAGTTGTTTTTTTAAAATATCATAAACAACTGATTTGGGCACTGCTAATTGCTGCGCCAGGAATACTTACTTTTGGGTTTTCTTCATTTCTGTCTAAAATGTGTTCCTCGATACTTACTGTTTTTGGCGTACGCTAAGATCTACGTCCAAAATAAAAAAATCGTGGCTTTAAACTACCACTCTCATGAAGACGTCTAGCATTGTTTGCAAAGGTTTAATGATTTGGAGCTATACGTTAAAAAACTCTTTTCCTTTTCCCTAACACTTTTGCGACCATTGCTTTTACAAAACCCATAAACAACCCATAAACCTATAAACTTGTTCGGCTTATGAAAAATTAAAATTCATGATGACTCTAAGATAAACCGTAAAAAGAATAATACGAAATTGTAAACACAGTTTAGCTTAAATGACATTAAAGTCTTTTTATTAGTCAAATTAATCATTAGCCACCCTAGCAGGGCTGTCGCAATTACTAAAGCAATTCAATTACAATTACCAATTACTAGCATGCTTGTTAAAAGTAATTCAATTATCAGTTAAAACGAAAAGTAATTAAATATTTTAGCAATTACTCTATATAAATAACCACATATATTAAACCATTGATTTTCACGAATTCCAAGTAATTCAATTACTTAGAAAGTAATTCGATTACTTATAAAGTAAATGAATTACTTGGAAATTAATTTAATTACCTAGTAAATAATTGAATTACTACGAAAAATTACCTTGCTTTATGGAAAAACTGCCGGAATTTTGGCCAGCCAGAAAGAACATCATCACGGCGGACCGCTTTTAATCCGGCGAACGCCGCCTTCGTTCCGATTTCGCATTTTGGATTGACGCTTACCGTCACCGTTTTTCTACTTTTTTTTATTGTGAAAAAAATCTGTTGATGTTTGGGGTAGGATATAGTATAAATAATTTATTTGTTTAGTGTTAGTGTATGTGGTAATTTAAATAGAGTAATTGCTAAAATATTTAATTACTTTTAGTTTTAATTATTAATTGAATTACTTTTAACAAACATGCTAGTAATTGGTAATCGTAATTCACCACTACTTAGAAGAGTAATTGGTAATTGTAATTGAATTACTTTTTAAAAGTAAATGCGACAGCTCTGTATTAAACACGATACACTAAACAAATAAAATATTTATACTAATATGCATCATACGCGCACGTAACCCTATTCAAACTGCTTTTTCGGCAAGTTTAACATTAAATGAGTCTAAAATAAAAAATTATTTTTATTCTACCCCAAACATCAACAGATTTTTCCACAAAAAAAAAATATAAAAACGGTTGCGGTAAGCATCAATCGAAAATATAATCTGCGCGGAGGATGCATTCGCCGAATTCAAAGCGGCCCGCCCTGTTCTAAGATGTTCTTTCTGGCTGGCCAAAATTTTTGCAGTTTTTCCATAAAAAAAAAGGTAATTGGATTTTTCGTTGTAATTCAATTATTTATTAAGCAATTGAAATATTTTCTAAGTAAGTTACTTTATTAGTAATCGAATTACGTTCTAAGTAATTGAATTACTTGGGATTCGTGAAAAACAATTACCAATTACGATTTCATTATCCTATTAATTTATAATCCAAATACAATTTCCTTTTCCTCTTTCACTCTAGCGCGCTCATTGGTCACGCTAATAATGCAGGCTATGCAGTTTTGTCGTCACGGGCGACCAATGAGCGCGCACTTGGGGTCAACCGTCGGCAGTACGGCATCAGCAGTCTACATGTCTACAGTCTACAAATAAACCTAAAAGTTACTCTCATTGAATTTAAGCAAACTACCGGCAATTCTACGGTATTAACGGCGGTAATAATTGGTTTAAACATTGATGGAAGTGGGAAAATAGTCGATGTTCCAAAATCACATTGATATTTTGAAACCCGAAACGATTTTTCATATTTTGACCATATATATAAAATAGGATAAAGTTTGAAAAAACAACATTGGACGCCATACTGCCATAACAGTTGTGACCCACCAACATTACTTTCTGACTTTATTACAGGACGCATTACTGCATAAGCAGTAATTTTTAATGACAATTTTGGGTCACTATACTGCTTTGAGCAGTATAAATTTTTAAAACGTTTTAACTTGGAGAAAATTTATTTTTAAAAAAGAAATAAAATACATTTAAACTAAAAACTAGTTCCTAGGCTAAAATGGTAACTTTCAAAGCATGTCGGACATAATGCTGGTTTGTCTTCACAACCCTTACATCTGTATGACACTTGTGTCCTTTTGTCCTTTTTGAGACACTCCTTGCAGTTTAAAAAGTAGTTCTTCCTTTTATAATTCTCAGAGGGAAGGGGATTTTTTGGGAAAATTTTAGCATTATTATCTGGTCTTGCTGGTGTTCGCCGATTGTCATGAAAGCAATGTTTTTGTTTGTTTCAAAAAAGTCTACCATTTCTTTCATTTGTAGGTATTTCGAGCAATCTCGAATAATCTTTTCTCGAAATTCGATCATTCTAATATTTTTTACTTTTCTTGTAAATAATAAATGCGTTAAATATTGTAACGTCTAGTAAATGAAAAATGATTTTCTTATACCACCGTACTGTTTTTCTGGGGCATGAGTAGTAAGATACAAGCTGATCCAGTCGATCAACACCAGACATATATTTGTTATATTCTGCTACTTCAACTGGTTTAATTTCACCTTTAAAAAAATATATATTATTATATTAGTATACCTATTTTAGAAAACCAAAAATTTACCTTGCCAAAGCGATTTGAGATTTCAATTAACTTGGGATGATACTTGGTGGTTAAAAGTAAGGGACATCCCTGTTGTCTCTCCATTTGGAGACGTATACACCTCGACGTCTTCTCCAGATGAATTCCCCTTTTTTTCAACTTTTTGAAGTCACCACTTTTGGATTGCCTTTCCTATTGCTCCTGAGGGTCCCTGTTGTGTGAGTTTTGTGTTTTAAGAGGTTTTCTGAGAGCTTTGCACTATTATAAAATTATCCATCACCAAATGGTGTCCTTTATTGAGATATGGACTCATTAGTCGCAAAACAAGCGAATCCACTTTTGATCCCGCTTCCATTTTCTCACTTTTTCCTTTGTATATTTCTATATTAAATAGGTTCCCATTTGGCGCACATAACTCAAAAAATTTTATTCCATATCTTACTTTTTATTTTTTATGTACTGTCTAAAACTAAGCCTTCCTCGAAAAGCAGTAGTGACTCATCTAAACTTAAGTTTTCCCTCAGGGCTATAAGCATTTTGGAAGTTCTGGATAATAATGTCCAGTAGAGGTTGTATCTTGTACAGTTTATCTTGACCTACATTTTCATAACAACATAGGTATCTTAGAATTTGCTCATTTTCTTCTTCCAGACATAAAGTGAGAAAATATAGGGTGATAGTATAAAGGATCCACTGAAAAGGCCTTCCTTAGCTCGGGATATCCTATTTGGGCTCTAAGAAGGGTCACAGCTATAAAAATATAAAATTTCCCCTTGGTTCAATTGAAACAAATTTTGATGACCTGGATTTTTTTTTTGTGTGTCGAGAAGTTCTGGACATGGTCTCACCATATTTTTAGAGCAATTTATTAATAAATTTTTGATTTCAGCTGTCCATGCATTTGAAATACTTCAAGGGCACTCATATTATCAGTCATGTCAACTTTTATTCCCGCTTCATCATGATCAAAGTTAAAATTGGGGATATCTTGCACAAATTGACCCATTCATCTAAAAAAATACAAACATGAAATAAACAAAAAAAAGTATAAAACGGGAAAACTCACCGACTTTGTCTTCGTTTCTCTTATTTTCGTGTCAACATATTCACTATTGGTATCTGTTTCAATATTTTCTTTCTCTGACTTCTGAATTTCAGAACTGCTGCTTAAATCACTATCTCTGGGTTGATAAGTAGGGTCATTTATATCAAATTCACCGTCTCTGTCTACAAAGGGTCCGATCTTTCCGTGTCCGTAGAATCACTTTCACTGTATTCACCACTTGACACTTCATCATAAAGTTTTAACAATCTCTGTTCTTCTTTACGATCCATTACTAATTACGCAGATCACAAAAACAAAACACGTGCTACCTGGGAAATTAAGATACAACTGGGTAGTAAACAATGAGACGGTTACTGCTATAGCAGTAAGCGCGCCAAAATTACTCCCCACTCAAGGAACAAACAGCTTGTTTATGCCACAGTTTATACCGTACAATACCGTACAACGAATCAGTTATTTAACTCTCCACCTGTTTTGAAGCCACAGAATTCAACCAATAGGAACATTTTCCCCCATATTCTGGCATGCTCATCCGTACAATTGATATGAGGACGATTTTTTATTTATAATAACCAACCGGTCTAGTTTTTGTCTTTTCTGTTACGACAGTTTTACCACAACAGAGAGAGAGATGAATAGATGCCGCACCTGATTGAATCAGAAAGTGAACGCACCAGCCAGGGGTGGTCTATCGGTTTTTTATTTATTTTTGATCGTCAGGTCAGCTGGTGTATTAAATTGTTTGGAGGTTGAAGGTTGTTTATTTTTCGGTGATTTCAAGTGATTTGTTTAAGGGGTTGGTTTTTTTGACAATTAATTTGTGAAAAGGACTAGTAGTTTTCAGGTTTCATTGTTAAAAAACCCTGGTTGTGCGTTATTTTGTCTGCAAAATTACAAGAAAGCCAATCCAGCTTTAGGATATTTTAGCTTTCCAAAAGATGAAACATTGTGAGTAGATTTTTACATAAAGTAGGATTAACGAGGTACCTATTGTATGATCCCAAAATAAAGGGAAACATTCCTGTGAAATTTGTGAGTTGTATTCAAAAAGACTCAAAAACTGTCTGATGATAACTGTATATACAATTTTAGAGCATACCAGAATGCTGCAAAGGATTTGTTTAAGTAAACCTAGGTCTCCAGATCAAACTTTCTTTGAGTTTTTGGATCCTGCGAAAGTCTATTTGTCCACCATTTTAAAGATTTTGCCATTTTGCCAAATATTGGCACAAAAATAAGAGAAAAAATTTTAGAACTGCCTTTCCAACATCCTTGTAAAAACTTCCCCAAAACTTATTTTGCATCTTTGTTTACCAGAACAAGAATATTTTACACTTTAAAATTTTTAAACAGAGATTTGCTTTTCAAATCCAAAACAAAAAAATCACAAAAACTTAATATCTTTATAGGCCTATTATTTATAAGTGCAAGGTAATATAACCATACATTTAAAATTTAAACAAGAATAAGAGTGGCAAGGAAATAGATATGTCATATTTTAAAGTTATTTTTTTTTTTTAAAACTAGTTCCTGAATCAGTATTCAGTCTGTTAAAAACAAACGGTTGTTACCATTGTAGTAATTTCTATCCAGTGGTCCTAGAAATGTATAGGTATTCATTTTACTGAGGTAGTTATTTAAATAATTTAACTGCTTCCTTGAAACTTCGGGTTACTTTGAAACTCTGTAAGGTAATTTTTTTTTTCTCTATGTCTTGTGTGTAGGTAGGCCTAAGAATTATATTTTATGACTTTAGTTTTTGATTTAGCTATTTACTGGGTGGTGATTCTTTTATATGTGTGATAATAGGCTACCTTCACATTTTTAAATTTTATACTGTACTGTAATGTTCATTCTCGGCTTGCTTCGGTTTGCTCGGTATGAGTCAAAAAAATTCATTATTTTTCATTTTCCCGGCACGTGAAAGTGGCCTTTTATTTAAATTTCGTATGACCAATAAAACTATACTCGATTTTTTTTTCTTGGTCACTTGACCACATTATATATTTTTGTTAAATATACTTACGCATCAAATTTTTAACATGACTTTCATTTATTGAAATGGCTACCTACGAGAATAATAAATCAATTGTATATATTCGTTCTATGTTCTTCAACATCAACATTTATTTCTTTTGAGGTAGCCCAGCCTTTAATGGTTTTATTATGAGCGGCTGAACCAGTTATTAAATAAAAATTTTCAAATACATCATTTTATGCAATTTTTTTCACCTATTTAAACCTACCTGCCTAGCAGCTATCAAATTATGTGTAAATAACTGATCATTTTCAATTACGTTTCCTAGGGTTCTTTTTTTACCAATTACATTCAAGTTGCTGCATATCCTTTAATTTACTAATTTGATTAAATTAATTCCAGTCCGGCCCTGTCGAGCTCCAGCTTGCGATTTAGTCACAACTCTTTTGACACATGAAGCGCGTGCGCGAAATATGAGGAAAGAATGAAAAAGTCAAATCTGGCTTCATCCAAATTAACAGAGTTAAATAACTGATTCGTTGTACGGTATTGTACGGTATAAACTGTGCCTATGCAAACTAGTTTCTCATACTAGTAGGACAGTGCCCCAAATTTAAAACGTTTGCGGTGGGACAGTAGTAGTTGAACTACAGTAAATTTATATTCAAATTCCTACTGCTATGGCAGAAGTGAATTTTCACAGGCAATTTATTTTACTGCCATAGCAGTAGGTGTCCCACGGCGTGAATTTTAGAATACTACTATGGCAGTAACGTCCATCAACGTGTTAAATGACGGGACTTGCTGATAACTTTGGCAGAACTTAAAACGTCATAATGAATGTCAACCATACCCGCCTAAATGCAATGGTAAGTAACATTTTCTGTTGGGTATAACTGGTTCAACGCCTAGCGCCCGGTATTATAAAAGTGTCGGTAAACTGCGAAAAAAATCATAATTTATTTTAAAAAATCTACCTTTTGCTTAACAATCTTTAGTTTAAGCGGTTCCCTGGCTACCGATTACGAAATCTTAAATTTAAACTTGGTTTTTGCCGTTGGGGAGCGTTCAAATATTACGTAACGAATTTAGGGGAAAGGAGGGTCTTGTTAAACGTTACGATGCGTTACAGGGCCGGGAGGAGAGGTTTGAACTACACGTTACGAAACTTTTTTATGCCACATAATTGTGACTTTTAGGTAAAAATTGTCACTTGGTGGTTACGTAAGGTTTTACTAGGGGGGGAAGGGTTACAGAAAAAGGTTACGGCGCGTTAAATTGGGGGAAGTGAAGAGTCAAAAATCTCCAAAAATTGCGTTATGTAATACTTGAACGCTCCCTTAACTAGACATTAATAAAAACCAAATTTTAAAAATCTGAAGTTTAAACAACAGAAGTGGGAGATAATCGGACATTACAATACCCGGCCTAGATAAGTGTCAAGTTACAGTTACTTTTCCGCACCCTGGTAGAAATATTGTTTTCTGCAAGCGTGCAAAAAGTGACTACTTTCTAAATGCTTTTAAACTGAGACTCTTATAGCGGTCTTTAATAAAAGCTTAAATTATATTTTTATTCCCTGAAAAAAAAACTTTAAAGGGCACAATTTTCTATTATTATTTTTATTCTTTAATTTTTTGATACACCTTACCTTGATTTGAATTGTCACATAAAACATGCCACCTAAAGGTTGTTGGATCTGAGATTTTAATAAACTAGAACAATAAGCACAGCCTTTTCTCTTAGCTTAGTAGGTAAGTATTCGCCACTAACGTTTTGATAGATACACAGCGTCCTTCCTATTAATAACGTCATTGGTATTCCATTCACTTCGCTCTCATCAGAAATGTAATATTGGAACTCAGCCACGGTAGCCTGTGTTCAGCAGGCATTGTGAATATGTGTGACTAGCGGCTCGTGAGTGGATATAGTTTTTGCGCAAAAATTTCATATTTGAATTTTAAATGCTTGTTATAAAATTTTGGTATAAAAAATATAGAGTTATTTTTAACCAATAAAAAAATGTTTGCAAGAGACCTGTTTTGCTGTCTTCCACTTATAATTTAATTTTTAAATAAAAGTATATATAACAAAATATTTTTTTAAGTATTTGTTTAAAAGAAATGTGCACTTGTAGAAAAAAAAAATAAATACTTGCATACTTCTGCACTTGTTAGGTCAATAACTATTTTGTGGCTAAACCGTTTGTCCAACTAAAATGTTGTAAATAATTTCTAAATTAAAATAGATATCAAAAAAAAAATTGGTAGCGATTATACAGGAGGTTAAAAAAATATGGATGGATAATTTATGGGAATCAATAAGTTTTTAAACTCTCTGTAATTTTCTAAATTAGGGTTTCTTTCACAAAAAGCTGTAGTTTACCGGTACAAACGTTTATCTTTAGGTGTATTTCGGTCGATGTTCTAGCTGTGCAAAATTTAATTTAAAACGAAAAAGTTGATTTGAAAATAAGGGGAAATCCCAGTTTGTATAACATTTTTGTCTTATTTCTGGCCAAAAAAACTTTCATTAAACCGTGGTATATGTTTTTGAATTACCCTGTACAGATAAGTTAAGTTAAATCATTTTATTTTGTGCTTTAAAATATCGTTAATTATAAAGCATGTTTTGGTGGTGGGACATAAATAAGACCATCCATCTATTGTCTAATGGATTTTTTTATAATCGCACAAAAGATTAACATAATTTTTTGGTATGTCAAAACTGGCACAATAGAATGTCTACTCTTTTACCTACCTTGATATGCTTTTATCTGCCCAAAAGTTATCTTAGGGTGGTTATTATTTAATCAACGTAAACTTTTGACCTTACCGTAGTACATTTTTTAAACTTTTTTTTAGTAAAGTAACACAACATACTAATTAAATAGAACTCTAACCATGTATAAAAATATCAAAAAAAAAAACGCAAAATATCTTTGGTAAAAACATTATATTGACATAGCTTTACGAATAAAAAATATAAACAAAAATATACACAAAAATACACAATAAGTACTAGTACCAAATAAAAACAAACAAAATCACGCGCTAAATTTAAACTCTTAAATATTTGACTATAAAATATTTATTTTACAGCAAGAAATTGTGAACTATATCGAACTATAGTATTTATTTATAAAAGTGTCAATCATCCTTTAAGTAAAAATTCAACAAAAACCTCCACTTTTATCTGATAAGCAACACACCTCTATTTGATCTGTATTTTAAAGAAACTTGCGTGTTCCTAAATCTGGCTTAATCGGAGGCTTGTTGGATTAAAAGAAAAACATTTTTAGTGTTCTCCAATGAGAAACAGATCGATACTTTCGCCCTGATTAAAAATGTATTAATTCTTTTGAATTATTTTTCTATAGTTGTATATAGTTCACAATTTTTGGCCAAAATCAAATTCTCGAACTATACAGATCTGTACAAGCAGCGAGATTTATACAAAACTAATATATAGGGTGTTAAAGCAATCTACAAAAGTACTAAACAGTTAGTTATAATATTTAATATAACAATAAGAACTTTGTAATATTCACAAAATTTCTGTAGTGTGATAATTGGGATCTCATAGGACTATGGAATTTATGATCAAGATGTACGAAGTATTTCTTAACTTCCCAGCTGGATCATAAGGGGATAGTATCTTTTAGTACCCCAGAAAAAGAAAAGGAAATCATGCCGACTAATTGTGCTCGTAGTTGGGTAGGAAAAAAAAGTTTATTAAGTTGTTTCTCCGCGGTTTCAAAGATCTCAATAATCAGCCAGACAAAAAAAGTCGGCCTTACATAAAAAATATTTACGTATAAAACTCTGAATATTATATATAGTGCTTTAACACCCAAAGTTTTACTATAGGAAGACTGTACAACGGGTTTAAAACTTTTAACAAGTCTAGAAACAAAAAGAAGGAAACTGTTTTACAGGCTGGCCTTAAGATGACCTTAGAAACTGACGCAGATTTTAATATAGTGCCATGATAAAATGGTATTGCAATGTTTTTTTCTGTCAAAAATGCTCTCCATTTGATAAAAATGCACGTCAACTTATAAAAAAGCGGTTTAAAGTCGCATAATAAACGTGGGATACAGATCTTCCATTAGATGCTTTAAAATCTATATTGGTGAGCAATGTATAAAAATATTAGAAAAAGTTGATCTGATAAATGCTTGTCAAGGGGGCTAGAACCCCTTGAAGGCGGAATTTTAATTTTTTTCGCAATATTATTAAAACCATAAAGGTTTTGCCCATTTTTTTAAAATTTAAATTAAGAATTTTTGGTTTATTCTTATAGATGTTTATTAAAACTTTTTTTCCAATTACTGTGTAAAATCCATCCGAAATATAATATAAAGAATGTAAATGTTGCCAATGTTGCCAAAACGTAGTGTTATTTTAATTTGAACAAAGAGAAATATTTTTGTGTTTATACATGTACAGGTTGTATGTAACTTTAGTTATTAAATTCGTAGATGGTCACTGCACAGTCGGCCGAGCCGTAAAAAATACTTTCCTGGAAATTACCAAATTTAGATCATGCTTTTTAGAACTTTATCGTAACAATGGTGAATCTTCTTTTATTGGTTTTAAAAAATAATAATAAAAACAAAATTAATATATTTTTTTGAATATCGATTGAAGCTATAGTCCATTAAATACACCCACGAGTACTTAGGCTTTAAAACTTCGTGGACTGTTCAGAGATAAAGCATACCCTTTTTTACAAAAAAGGCAATTCGTATGTCTAATCATTTTTTAAAAACATTTATTTAATATTAAGTTTTTATTAATTGCCCTTTTAAAAGACGAATTATGATTTGGTTATACTTACAACCCAGTATTACATGACAAAGAATGATAAGTATAAATTTGACAACATAGGTTTTGCTTTTATATAGTGATGACCGAGCTGTGGATTGAGTGGTCATAAAATGAACTATGAATAGAACATCGGGTCTGTACTATAAGACTTCATGTCACCCGTCACGACATCTGCCTGTCTCTATTTATTCGACAAAGCTGAAAACCAGATAATGTATATCTTAGCGTTAAACACTGACATCTGTCATTCCTGAAATGACTAGTCAGTACATGTTTAACCGACAAACCGCGTAAAACCCTTATTTGACTAACAAAAACTAACCTTAAAATATGCTATTGCTATTACGCTTCTTGTCGGTATTACATTTGCTAACTAGTCATTTCACGAAATCACGGATTTCATACAGAATGAACCGATGAAACATTGAAAAAGTTTTATCACTAAAATCGGCTACGTTTCAAAAATACAGATCTAGAATCCCTCATTTAAGATGCATGTTTAATATTTTTTTCTATGCAGTTACAGGTAAAAATCTTGCATCTCCTAAAAAAAACAATTTTATCTGCCTTTCTATGTTGGAAAATTAGTATTTTTTTAAAAGATACGGTTTCATGGCTGAAGGCTTCTCTTGGTCACTGTATAGAACAAATCATATTGGCACTTAATAAGAATGCTATTAAAATATATTCACGTATTGCCACTGTAAAACAATGTTGAAGGTTTATTCCTTTAAAAAACGTACAGCTACGAAACAAAAAAAAAAAATATACAAGTCGAATAAAAATACAATGATTCTTAATTCTTTTGATTTTGTAGCTGTACAATTATCCCCGTACTCACCTTTATAATTTTTCTATTAATAAATAGATCCTTATATTTACATGATTTAATGCAGAAAAATAAGATTATATTAAGGATACTTAGGGTAAATTAAACGATTTAAGTTTCAGTTAAATTTGTGTCAAACATTAATGGAAAAAAGCAAAAAAAAAAAACAATTTATAAATCCTGCTTGTGCTATAAGAGAATAACTTTTTCTTATTTAAAGAGAATATAAAACTTACTTTGTTAATCAAGAAGTAGAAATTTGTTTTTTTTTTAATTACAATTTTTGACTAAAGCACTTCTTCAATTCTTTGTTTTGTAGAATTCAGCTACACTTTTATCCACAGCGAACATGATTGTGTCTTTGATAGATTAACATGGCCAATAATTTCGGTACCCCAATAAAATATTAGTCGATAGTCATCGAAAAAAGAAATCTGCATTATCTTATGCTTGTTTTCCAAATCAATTCTGGATTTGATTTGGTAAAAGCTAGAACAGAAAATATCTACCATAACAGATGTAAGTCAATTAGAAGGAATATTCGTGATACAGTTTGGGTGGAAAACCTTGGTATAATAGTTTTTTTATTAGCGCAGTATACCAGACCCGATCATAGGCCTTACGTAGGTCAAGAGCAATGATCTCATAAAACTCAACTTAAAAATTTCAAAAAATTGATTAATTTGTTTAAAAAACATTCCATTTGTAACTTGTGGCTATAAGGAAGTTCTATAGTATATGAAAAAATCATAACAGAATCCAGAACTCTACTAAAAAGGGGTATATTATCTTCTCTTTTAGGTCAATTGAAAATATTCGCGCGAATATATGTTTAATATAAAGTGGTTTACCATTGAGCACAAAAAGTAAAGGTTTACTTTAGCTAGAAAGAATAACTAAAGGTGGATTTATACAGACAAATAACAATAAAAATAGGAGTTGAATATAGCTTATTCCTGTAAGGCGTTTATACAGACAAATAGCATAAAATAAAAATAAGAAGTAACCTTGAAGATAAACAACTCTTGACTTCTTATTAACGAAGTCAAGGACTAGAATTAACGAAACGCCAGCTCGTAGACAGGGTGTTTGATATAGGGATTTTTTTTTGTTTTGGAAAAACGTAAACAAATTGCCAGATCTCAAAAATCAAAATCAGAAAACTATCTGGAAAATGTAATAAAAGTATTAAAAAATATCGATTTTTATGTTAATATAGGCAACAGCGATTTACATAAAAACAATTATTGATATGACAGTTCTAAGCAACGATTATATACTAAAGGATGGCTCAGTTCCATTTAACCTATGTTCGAAAATTTAGCAGGGAGCGGATCGCGGCTATGACGTCACCAACGGTGCTGAATCGTTTTGTTTACGCTTATTTGGCATTTTGATCTTGTGTGTTTTGAAGGGTTTTCTGTTGCGATTTTGTTAAACAATTTGCGTTTATTGAAGTACTTTGAGTGTATTTTGGACTAAAAAAGACAAACAAACATTGCAAATGAGCCATCCTCTGTAGTTTATAATCGTTGGCCGGTGCGGTCTGTTTACAAGAACTCTCCCGCCCTTCCCTTTAATTATATTAAAGCCACACAATGTTTGTTTACTTAAATTATAACGAAGAATTCGTTGCTTCTTATTTTAATTTTATGTGTAATCACTACTGCGCATGCCGTATTAAAACGTAATAGAATCACAAGGTGACTGTCGTGATATCGTTTTGTGTTTATCTATTTTTAAATTTTGCATCCTTTTAGTCACGTTAGATCGGAAAGCTTTAAAGTTTTAAGATGAGATTCTCCTAAAAACCACTCATCCTAGTTCCTTTATTTTAGAACTTTAAACACACAACAAAATCAAGAAATCAAAAGTAATTGCCACTGCAAAACGAATAATTAAAAGATAACGTTTGTTAGGAACTTCTTATTGATTACTCTTAGTTCTTATTTTGTTACCTATTGTATTTTTATGTTATTTGTGTCAATATGACTAGTTTAACACTAAATTACTGTTAATATTCAAGAAATGCATTTGGTAAATTAACTGAAACTTAAAATCCTAATTTAAGCATGGTATCCTTGTATATGAATACATATGAAGTGATGATGTCATGCTTCTTAAGATTAGGTTGATAATACTACTTTTTTATTAAGAGAGATTATCAGCTTTTTGCCTTTTAAAACTATTTTATCGGTTTATCTAAAATAATTTAAGATCGACTAAAAAACAACATTACGTATTTAAAAAGTCCTTTATGTTACCACAATTAGCCTTTATGCAGTTTAACAAAAAAGCCATAGTAACATTACTGTCTTTTTAAATATAATTTTTGTACAAGTACTAGATTGTTTTTCAGTTCCGATGTCGCCAATTTAGTTTTTAAAACATATTTCGAACGTATTTTGCTTTTTTTCTAAAATCTGCGTAAACAGAACTCTTTTTAACTCAATATTAACCTTTTTAAAAAAATAAAAATCAATTAATAAGTTATACAAGTAAAAATTTTTGTACTTTTTTGTTTGAATTATCCACGGTGCCCAAATTCTCCAACAACAAGACCTAAGATGGTGATGAGCGCTTTTGGGGTCTCATGGTAAAGTGTAAATCGTACTTTTAAATCAGAACTAGCATATGTTCATTTTTGATAAGTGTTTATTGTGGTTTTTAGGGTAATTCTGCAATAAACATTATGGAACTCTTAGACATTGACTTATTTATAATTTAAATTTTGTATTGTTAGTATTATTATTAAAACTTATTTTTAGTTCTACAATCAATCATTTTCTCTAATAATCTCGAATTGATAATACTCCTGAATGCACCTGATCTTTATTTTTTTGTCCAATGTAATTGTGTGTTTGGCACTACACCCAGTGTTGCATATGTAGGCAACATATCAAAAAGTTAAGGGTCAATAGTGTTGTGTTGTTTTAGTTCTAAAAAGTGACTATTTCATTTAAAAATAACTCTGTTAGCTCAGATTTTACAAACGTCAAAATATTTTATAGGTATTTCACAAAACTAACAAGTGCGAAGTAGAACTGGATAAACAAGCTTAATAATTGCAAAAAGGAAATAAACTCTCTTAAATGTAGACCCATTGAAAATGTTAAAATATTGGCTCAATAAAAAATGGAGCTTTACAAAATATTGATAGAAGCCGAGGTAGTCCCTACCTCAAGTCAGGTACACTACTTTCATAGGAATGAGGATTGAAAAGGGCCATATTTGTGACTTTCCCAATATAAAAAAAATGTTAAATATTCATTTTATTTTTCTTTCTAGATACATTTCAATAAAAAGGAGTTCGTATTTATTTTAATTAACAACAGAATTAGTGTAAGACATGCGATATAAATTATAAAGTAGAAAAAGGTAACAATAAATGCCTTAAATGCCAAAAGACAAAAAGTCAATATTCTGTCAAAGTCCATATTTTATTACTACTTTTAAATAGTGGTAAAGTGCCATTAATTTTTGGTTACTAAAAATAAATGAGAAATCATTTTTTAAAAGGTATCAAAAAAAGATACTTCTAAAACGAAACAACATACAAAGTGTAGCGGAAAATGTTAATTTGTCTATGTCGTGCTTTTTTTGTCCCAATTTAAATAGAAATTTTTTCAATTTTATGTTACAGAATTTAGATGGTAAAATTTATTATTAAATATAAAAAAAAACACAAATATGGCCGTGGTCGGTCCTGGTTGGATGACAGTGTACAGGATTTGTACACTATCATCCAACCGTATTTGGAATTAATATCTGTAAAGTGGTATGGGTTGGATTAATGGCAAGCACCATTTTTCTAAAAATATATGCGACTTACCGTTAATTTTGATGCCTTATGTTTTTTTTTTAATTCTATATCTAAAATGCTATGATAATTCTATGGGTCTCACCCTATATCAAATTAGAAAGAATACGTCAACAATAGGCATATAAAAAATCCTATGAGAACGATAGAAATAAAAAATTAAATGCATTTCGGGAGAACCACAAAATTGAATCAATGTCTTAGCTAAAATATAAGTGCAAAACTAATAATTTTTTTTTTATGGTTCCGTTTATTTTGACAACTTATCCAGAATAATTCGTTGCCAAAAGCTCCTATTGCCTTCTTTTTCGTCTACATTGAATAAATGTTTTTTAAATGCATTTATTCCTACGTTTGATTTTAAGCGTTTTTCTATCCTTCTCAACATCTATTTAAAGTAAGAGAAAGTGACAGTGACAATGGTTCAAAATGTATCTGCTCCGCCTCCTTACGTCATCAATTTAAAGTTTTTATAGCTTAAGAGCTGTACATTCAGCAAAAAGACTATACCTTAAATCTTTTTAATGAATAATGAAGGGAAGTTCTTTATGCAAAACATTAAGTAGAGCCAATATTTGAACATTAATGATTTAACTACTCTGATTTATAATATTAAAGCTCCTTGAATGCGTTTCAATTTTTCTGCACCTTATACATATTTTTTCTTTTATAAATAAATTATGTTTTAGGACTAACAACCACAGCAGTATACAAAACTCTCTCTTTACTCTATCGATTGCAAAATATAGTTTAAAAAATTAAAGTTCTATATAATTCTGGAATATATCTTATATTTTATCTTTAAAATTGCTCTACTAGTTAGGTAAATGTGATATATCGGCTTCGGTACCTAATTTTTCAGGATTTTAATTCATATGTTGCTTCCGGTACTTTTTTATGTTACAACTTTGGCCCAAATATTTAATATCTGAAACAAAAGTAAATATTAGGCACTTTTTTTTAATAATTAGATCAAAAATACTTTAACTCTTGATAAACTTTTTTATAAAGTAAATTAATTTGTTTTTTACATTTATTAATATTTCACCTTTGTATATTTCTGGGTTATTGTATTGTTTATCCGTATAATATAGGAAAAAGTTAAAATCATATGCGTCTTCTGACAAATGGATCATATGCTAAAAGTATTTACCTGACCAGGAACGTTACAGACAGGTAAAAAAAAAGTATTTTTACAAAATTTAAAAACGTTTAAATTAAAAAAAGTTTTAAAAGTAGCACTACACTACCCAAGAAGTAACTCAGTAAATATATCAAAGCATCTCCATAACACTCACTATACATATGTAGGTATAGAAACGGTAAATTATTTTGTGAACTGTATACAGTGAGGACATAAAGTCCGCTCCCCCCTCTTAATATTTTCCGTAGAACCGAAGATATTTAAACCAGATTTGGAATGTTAGCATAACTAACAAAATAATGACAATCTACATAAAAATGTAATAGAGAATATTAAGGGTATGAAGGTTCTTAGCTGTCACGTGGAAAGACAAAAATTTCAAAGATAAAAGATGCCAATGGCAGGGAGGTCTCGAATAGAAAGGATATAGCCCGAGCTATAAACGAATTTTATCAAAAACTGTATTCCTCGACAGTGCCTGAACATCCTATTCGAACAGGGAGGATTATGAATGTGGGATCGGAGGAACTTCTAGAGATAACAACACACGAATTCCAATATAAACTGAGAAAATTGAGGAATAATAAGGCTACAGGCGAAGACCGCATTACAAGCCAAATGTTAAAAATGGGCGGCAAAACCCTTAAAACCGCCCTTAGAACTCTTTTAAATCAATGTCTGATAAGCTTATTATCCCACCTTTATAAACTACTCTCTCGAATAATAACCAACAGATTAACACAAAAATTAGACTCTACAACTCAAATAAACAGGCACGTTCATGGACTATCATAAGGCTTTTGATACGATTGAGGTGTGGGCCTTCTTAGACGCTTTAAAAAAAGCAAGGATAGACTATAGATACTCTATGATCATCAGGGATATATATAATAACGCCTCGATGAATGTCCTAATAGATGAAGATTCTAAAACAGAAGATATCAAGTTAGAGAGAGGTGTACGTCAGGGAGATACGATATCATCCAAACTTTTCACACTGGCGTTGGAAGATGTCTTTAAAGAGCTGCAGTGGGACAGGGAATAAATATTGATGGAAGATATTTAAGCCACCTCAGATTTGCCCATGACATTGTTCTTATTAACAGCAATCTAAATGAACTCCAGAAAATGTTAACAGAACTGAATGACACTTCGCGAAAAATTGGCCTCAATATGAACTATAGTAAAACAAAAATCTTAGGAAATCTTTAGGTCTAAAGTCTCAGTAGGAAATCAGGACATTGAGTTTGTGGGCCACTATGTGTATTTGGGACATACTATTAAGCTGGGAAAAGAAAATCAATCAGCAGAAATTAAGACAAGAATCGCTCTGACATGGGCATAGGCATAGGATAAATTCCTATAAACCTAAAAAGAAAAGTACATGAAAGCTGCGTTCTCCCGGTGACAACCTATGGTCTAGAAACGATGGCACTAACACAAAAACACGCTGAACAACTGAGGTAAACCAAGGGCAAGGGAAAGAGCAATGTTTGTAGTGTGTCTAGGATAAAATAAGAAACGTAGAAATAAGACGAAGAACAGGAATAACGGATGTTTTGAAGAGAGCTGCAAAATTAAAGCCCCGCGGCAATGGGCTGGACACGTTGCCAGGCAGGATGTAGAAAGATGGGAAGTAAGAGTCTTAAGATGGAGACCAAGGCGAACTAAAAGGAGCGTTGGCAGACCTCAAAGACGATGGGCTGATGATATAAGAGAGATTGCTGGCAAAGAATGGATAAGATCGGCACAGGACAGGGAAACATGGAAAAATATTGGAGAAGCTTGTGTCCAGGAGTGGATTAGTAAAGGCTAAGAAAGAAGAAGACATTAAAATATCAGCTGTAAGTGTTACAGCAACGACGTGACGTCATCAATGTATGTTTTTATTTAAAGATGGGTCGTGCGACACCTCTTGTACAGTCACAAGACCCTCGCGCCTCGGCTTGGCTTGCGTGAGCTTGCCGATCCGGGCAGGTGTCGTTTTTGAACACAAATCAAAAAAGTTTGCGGCAAGCATTTGGAACTCACTAACGCACTCGCAAGCGTGTAAAGGGCATCTAAGCGTTTGTAAAGGCTTGTCGGCGCTGCCAGGCCATGGCAAGCGTGCAAATGTAGCACCATAGAATCAATTTTTAGTTTTCCCAGTTTAGTATGTTATACCTCGATTTTAAATATTTTTGGTGATTTTTTCAAGTGTAATAATTAGTTACTATGCGTGTTTGCTTTCTTGACATGTTTGTCAAAGATATTGGTGGTCAGTCTAAAGTACTTTTTGTAAAATCAAAATATTTCTTTTCTGGTTTAAAACGGCTCGATCTCTAAAAAAATCCAAGGTATTTTAATTTACGGGCTACCTCACCGTAATTTGCATGCTTCTGTGTTTCTCAGAACGTCCTATTTACAGAAAATACTTTTGAACTCTGTTGTCTAAATTTTCAGGATCAGTGAAATATGGCACAGGATCTGGAAGACCAAAAATTAGTGAAGAAACCAAACTCAAAGTTTTGGTTTTTGAAATAGTACACGATCCGACACAATCTACTAAGGTGGTAACAAATACTTGTGATATTTCTTATTCATCCGTGAAAAAAAAATCTTGTAATCGAATCACTTCAACCGCTATAAAATAAAAATCGTTACGAAATTACAGAAGATGACATCAGCAGGCGCATTGAATTTGGCAAAACAATGACAGAGTGAATTGCTGAAAATCCCAATTATGTTAAACACATTTGTTGTGGTTAGTTGTGGTGGAATTGGAATATTGAAACAACACTGGGAAAAATAAAAATTGATGCTATTACAATAGCGGTGTGACCCAAAGATCTAAAAATTTGTGGCTGTATTCAGCATGTAAAAACCTTTATAAAGAGGTGTCACATGACCCCATTAACATTAAAAAAAAATACATTGATGACGACACGTCGTTGCTGTGACAGCTGTCATTATGTAGGTTGTCGACACAATTTTATTAGTCATGCTAACATCCCAAATTTGGTTTAAATATCTTCAGTACTTCGGAAAATAAAAAGGGGAGGGCGGACTTTGTATCACTGTGTATGTTCATCATAAGAGTTGAATGACATTACATGAGAGATAGTTCAAAGATATAATTATTTGTGTTACATTCGAGGTGGCACTACCACGTTGGCTAAAAGGTGGAGAAAATTGTGAAAATCGACATAATCGAGTATCTGTAACGCTTGTAATTTTTATCGTGAACGGCTTTGTTAAACTATACGAGATTTAATATAATTAACACTTACCAATTCTTTACTGTCTTGATCCCCGAGCAGCCTCTTCTAGTGCCCGCACTTTAAGTTCGCGTTCTCGCTGCTGCCTAAAATGTGAAAACTGCTATTATAAAGACTTGCTGTTCTTTGACACCAATGTAGAAACATGAAAAAAGTTTTTATTTTTTAAATGGTAAATAGAAATTCAATCATACAATTATATAAATATTATAACTAGGTAGATGAAGCTAAGGAAAGGACGCAATATCTCACATATTTATCAGATTGTTTTTATGTTCTAAACAGTTTTGTAGCAAAAAGCTACTAATGTAGCTTGCTGCTACAAAACCCAATGTAATAGATCTCTGTCAAGGTTTGACCATATAAGCATTACCTTTTAACCACTGTTAAAAAACTGTTCACTTTTTAAAAATAATCTGTAAATGGTAATGTGATTGCTTGTTACGATTTCGCAGTATTGACCTTATTAGTTGCTTTCGCTTAGTTGTTCTTTACGACCTCGATTTCCAAAGGTATTTATCAAATTTCTACTACCTCGTACAAAACGGACAATGGAACAAAATCATAAAACTTAAGTTAATTGGTCCAAAAAGCTCTGAATTTTTAAAAGAATAAGCTAGTGAGATGACAGCACCTGATTAATGTTTTAGTTTTAACTGTATGCAGTCTGCTTCTCAACGCCTTATTTGTGGCTTTCCTTATATAAAGAAAGGTGAAATAGCCATCTTCTGTATTTTTTTTCTGTGGAATCCTGAAGAACACTTAAGAAATTGATTTGGATAGAAACAAAAGAGATACGACCTAACATTGGACCTCATTATGCAACAAAGAAACAACCAACATTTACATTATTTTTTAAAAAAATTAACTGAAATATTTATTAAACAAAATATATTTAATAATTAGATAAATTATTAAATATTTTTGTTTAATAAATATTTTAGTTTAAAATTTTATAAGAGAGTTTTTCTTAATTTTCCCCAAATAATGTAAATGTTGGTCGGTTCCTTGTTGCATAATGAGGCCCAATTAATGTTATGAACAGGTTTTAGTATTCTACCTTTTAAATAAACAAATAAAATACCAGAACTTGACAATGCTGCATAGAGTAAGGGTAAATCGACAATAAATAAGTATGGCAAATTAAATAAACAAAAACGAACACGTATATTTACCCCACATCCAGTAATCCAAGGATTACTGATTTTGATTAAAAATTAAAAGTGTTTTGATATCCACATTAGCTCCACTTGGTATTTTATTTACTTCACTTTCTTTCGAGATGTAATATTGGAACTTAGCTCCGATCACCGCTGTCGATCAGGCTTGTGAATACGTGTAGTTAGACACTTGCGATGTGGATACCCTTTTCGCGGAAAAAATGTATATCTGTATTTTTAATGCTTACGGCATGATCGCGTTGTTAAATTTAGCAATGGACTTAGCAGTTTAGAATGTTTAACAAAACGTCATTGTCAGTGTTATTCAATGATTTTAGTAGGCAACCTGTCAAAATCTGACATTTTGTTAAACATTCTGAACCGTTGTTAACTTTGCAATTGTTAAAAGTTAACAACGGTTTAGAATGTTTAACAAAATGTCAGATTTTGACAGGTTGCCTACTAAAATCATTGAATAACACTGACAATGACGTTTTGTTAAACATTCTAAACTGCTAAGTCCATTGCTAAATTTAACAATGCGATCATCACTCGGCCGTTAGTGTAATAAACAATTTCGTATAAAAAAAATATTTGGCCGAAGTGTTGTTTAGGTCTAAAGATATATTTTTAGACAGTAAAAAAAATCTGCAAGGGACCTATTACTACTAACAATACTTAGGTTACATGACCTGGGAGAGTTCTTTCTTTAGCTTGATCGACTTAGGTTAATTAAAATAAAAACAAATAAAGACATAATATATCCCATAAATAACCAGCCATAAAAAACCCTGGAGATTAAACAAGGTCAATTATTATGTTACAGAAGTTTTTTCAAAGTATTACTGGAAATACGGCGTGTTTAATTTTAATTATTTTTTTAGTTTATTTGTTATATTTGTTCATTTCTGACGATATTTTCTTAATATTTTGCACGCAATCCATTTCAGCCAATATCTATGAACCTACCCTAATAAATTTTAAAAGTGTTATTGTTTCAGCCACCGCGAACTTTATGACACAACGCCACTGACTGTACTTTCAAAATAAAATTATTTATTGAGGGTACGCAGCTGAATTCACTTGACGTGAAGGTGCTCCTATCTTACTAAGTTCAGTAGTGTAGTGTAATTAGATTATAAATAAATAATAGAAAATAGTCAGTATCAACAGCCTTTGACGTTAAAACACCTTCTCTTTAGATCCGCAAAATTATGTTACGTTATGTGTGGTCAGTAGTTGAACGGGTAACCGTCGACAAACACCACGTGCTTTTGTATATAGTTCTAATTTCATGTTAAACTGTAGATCCTGTCTGGACGACATTGGGTATTCAGACGCTAATAAGAGATAGAGGTTATAAGATATTTTAGAAAAGGTTCTTAATGTTTTTAAAACTTAATACAAATAATAAAATACTTTTTGAAAACTAATTTTTAAGAAAAATAATTGTACTGAATATTCAAATTTTCCTCATTTTGTTAAATATTTTTTTAAACCGACAATATTAAATTTATGAAAATTTAAGAAAATTAAAAGAAAAATAAAAAAAATTATTTTTTAAGTGCACCTGGCCAGTCACATGCCAAAAATTTCGATAAAAGGTCTACGTAACTGACGATCTTTAAAAGAATAACAGCATGTCGAAAGTATTAGGGTGGTTTCACAAATTGTAGCTAAGATAGACCGCATACTAAAGCTGAATTCAGTTCTTCTGTAAATGTACATAGCGTATTTATAAAAAATATATATATAATTTAACTCTCTTTATTTCATTAGCGAAGAGGAATATTTGTCGTAACGACAAAAATAACGTTAACGTGGCAAAAACTCCAGTGACAAATTTAAAAAATATGTATAACTTATTTGATCCATTTTAATGCCTAGAATCTCCAGGTGCTCAATGGCCCATTAGTTATGAAACACTCTATATAGCCATATATCCGACTATCTGAAGCTCACATACAAGAATTATCGAGATATCTCTTTATGATATCTATAACTTGCATGAACTTTCCTATTAATCATAAAACTTCTTATTGTAATAATAAAAATGGTCTAAACAAGATGTCAACACGCGGGATCCTCAGTGAAACAGTACAAACCTAAAAACATTTCTACTTAACGATTTTCACACATTTTTTTAGTTTAATAACGTTGTTAGCAAAAGTATAATTTGTTGAATAAACAACAAGAACAAAAGTATTTTCGAAAAACTGATGCCTTTATATCAAATTTCATTTTCTAGACAAAATAAAAATAAGAAGCCAGTGACATTTTGCCTAAATGAGCCTGTTTGCCAGACTTTTCATATTTAGCTGTCATTGGCTTCTAATTTGCCGGGGTTGAGTGATAAGAGTACTTTTAATATAAAAATGTCGCATTAAAAAAACCTTTTATTGTTATATCGGCAAAGTTAAACTACGTTGGGTGAGAACAGTAGTTGAAAGGATGATTGTGTAAATACATCTTTTTGCACCATTGAGGACGTAAAGGTTATGAACTGTCCAAAAAGCTCCAAATACAAAATAGTGGGGCAAGGATAGAGCTAAGACGGGCAAAAGATACATAACCCAAATTTGCCAAAAATCGTTTAAAGTGTTTTGATCTTAAACGTTTTTAAAAGGCTCTTTGCCACCAAAGTTCGGTTATCTATTTTGCCCGTCGTAGCTCCCATCTTTCCTAAGCTCCTAGAGGCTAATTTATAACCTTTAACACGTCAATGTTTTACTCAAAGAAAAAATGTTAGAAATCTAAAAGTAATCTATGGGTATCTCCGATTTTTAATATTAATATAATACAGACTACCTAGCCGAAAAATGAGTTAGGAAAAATTACCAAAGCTTTAGGGAAATATATTTAAAAAAACTTTTCTTTTTAAAAGACTTCACCGAATAAATATTCTTTAATAACATTATTGACTAAATTATTTTAAGCTAAAAAAATGTGTGAAAATCTCAAAAAGCGTCTAACAAATTAAACACAGAAGCGAGATAATTAGCGCATTCCCAAACTATTTTTTTAAATCAAAAGCTGTTATTGTTTAGCGGCACCTTACTAAAGATGAAGATATAACATTTTAAAGCCACTTACTTTTTTCTGTAACAATAGTGTAATTTTAGAATAACGATATTGTTTGTTATGAAAAAATTATCCCAAACTGTAAAAATACTAAATCGTCTGTTATGTTATTAAAATATTGTACATATCAAAATGAACACGGCCCTGGAAAAAATCTCTACGTTGGATCCAAGGAAGTTTAAAGGTGTATGGAAGCCCAATGCTATGGCCCATTCGATCAAAAAATGTCCAGCCCAGTATGAAAATAACTGTCAGATTGGCCGCCGATTTTGCGTAATCGAAATACGAATATTTAATGTGTTGCCTACTTAACACTGATAAATCAGTGTGTAGTTAGGCAACACATTATCTTTATGAGAGCCGTATTAGTTTCGATTGTTTTGCTTTGTGTGATTATATTTTGTGGTTGCAGAAGTTTTTTGGATTGATAAAAACCTTCTTATTTAAGTGATTAGTGTTTATTAAATTGTGACTATAATTTTGTGTTTATTGTTTGTTACTTATAATATGGCAACAAAATGAGTAGAGGTTGTATGGTATTGTCATGTCATGTCATGTATTTTTTATATTTAAATTAGGTGCTTCTTATAAGACGTAACGTTAGGTAACCGAATAAATAATAATATATCAATTATGAATAATAAAAATGAAAATTTCATAGGAAATAGCAGTGAGAAAAGTAAGGCAATCTTAACTATATTTTAGATGATTTCCACAATGTTTGTGTATTTCTGTGGATTATTAAAAAGAAATAAGGTTTACATTTAGGTACTTTTATTTCATTTAATAATTTAGTACATTCTTTCAAAGGATCAAAATTATTAATTACTGGGCAGACCAGGCAAATTTTAATATATACAGGTCCCTCTAATTGAATAAAAGAAAGTACAATTTTATGTTAAAGTTCCTTTTTACTTTTTCTGTATTTGTTTAAAAAGAAATTATATTTTTGGTTCTTTAAACTTACATTATCAACTTTTTAAGCTCGACATACTGTAGACACATAATATTTAACGGTTACTGTTACAATGGATACCTAGGTACCAAAGGATACTAAACATTTTTAACCACTGTTATTCTGTCTCATGAATGTTTGTTATTAGTGAAAAGTATATGCCTAAAAAGCAGTTATAGAAATTTTCACTTTTTAATGTACAACCACAATCTTAGGATTAGATTATACTCATTTACACTATCTTGCCCTTTTTTTATCACAAAATTGGTGATAAGTACATGAAACTATCATACAATGTTTGAAATTTATTTTTAAAAATTGTGTTTTTATTTATTTACAAAGCTTTTTGGTAAAAATACAAAACTCCCAAAAATATCGACCATTTAAATAGAAGGCTGTAAAGTGGCGCCATCTATTCTTTCCATATTATATCAGATGATATAAAATCCAATATTACACAATAATTTTAAATATTCCATGGTAGTATCGTTTAATAACCAACAATTTTGTGCAAAAAATTAAAAAAAAACAGTGAATGCTTGAATTTGACATTTGATGATGTCAACTTTATAGATAGTAATAAAGAATTATGGAAATCCGGCTCTGACCTACTATTCATTGCGCAAACTCCGCGGGGCCAATCCCCCGATTCCCGTTGCCCTGCACGCCTGGACAATTTTGTTCTACAGTATTGGGCTTCCATACACCTTTAAACTTCCTTGGTTGGATCTTACTGACATAAACGGACTTCTTATTTACCATTCCCTGACAGTCCCTTTAACAACACAGCCACACAAAAAAAGTTAGGTATACTTTTCTGGGGTCAAAATTTCGACATCACGTCACCATATTTTCCTCACCTTCAAAAACTGGTAAAAAAGAGTGAAATTTTCTGAAAATTAACCGAAAAAAAACTGTTTTTTTTACATCCAACTTTACATATTTATGTAAAAGGATCTGCTGAATCTAAATCCACGACCAGGTAGCAGGTGTAGTTTTTTTTCTAACCTCAACAAACGGATTGAAAATCATAATATTCGCGGATTTTGCCCAAATTTCGTACAGATGAGTTTTTTTGGTCGCTGAATTCAGATTCTAAAAAATTAAGATGGCGGACCCAAAATGATGTTTTTCAAGATGACGAATTAATTTCTCGAAAATCAACGGATTTAAGCCAAATTTCGGGTAAGGTGGTTTTTGAAGCTGATGATTCCGAATCTAAAGTTAAATTTGAAATATGCATGATGCCGGATCTCATAGGAGGGTGGATAAAATAACAAGAAACAACAGAATGAAGACAAATTTGATATATGGCAGTTTGGGTAAATATAAACTTCAGAAACATATTTAACGATAAAATAACCGCCACCCAAAAACCTAAAAATTGATTTTTGATTTCATTTGTTGTGTGTTTTTAAAAGTGTTATCGACTAAGTAAGCCTTTGTTCATTACGTTGGGTCCGACTTTTTAAATTTTGAATGCTAACTTCAAATTTATAATTACCTAATCTCGCATATATCAAATGTGTCTTCAATTTGTTCTTTTTCCCTTTTTTATAACCAACATATTCGATTCGCTATCAAAAATGTTTAAAAATTGACTTTAGATTTGGAATCAACAACCTTAAAGACCACCTCATACAAAATTTTGTTTAAATCCGTTCCTTTTCAAAAAAAAACGCCATCTTGAAAAAAACATACCCCATTTTGGGTTCGCCATTTTAAATTATCAGAATCTGTAATTAGCAAAAATATGATTTCTAGTCCGTGTTTTGGGGTTGGAAAAAAAACTATACCTGCTGCCCTAATTCTGGTCAAATTAGATGTAAAAAGAAAATCCAGTTGTTTGAGGTTAGAAAAAAATGGTGGAATTTCGACCCCGGAATCGTGATCAGGGGCAAATTACTACGAAAAAAATGTTTCTCATGCAAAGTATACCCGACTTTTTTGTGGCTGTGCAATTATTAAGGCAAATTTATAAATTTGTCGCTGGCGTTGACGACGGAGTGCGATTTTAAAGTATTTTTTTACAGTCAGTCATTTATAAAACGTCGCCAACCTGTGTTGGCGCTGAACCTATCGTTTGATATAGTTTAAATTAAACGCGCCGACGTTGGCTCAGCGTTTGTGTTCTAACCTTATTTAGTAATATTTATTTGCCAATACAGGGCCCTAAAATGTTACCAACAAACCAGGGTAATTTTTATTAGTAATTTTTTCAAAATCCGTTTTTTAAGAAAAGCTAGACAAAGTTAAATTTAAGGTTATAATGAAATCTTCGACACCAACTCAGGTTTATAAATTAATTACTATAAAGGCCAGAACCGACTTCAAGACCGACGTGGGCGCCAACGCTGACAAGTTTATAAATCCAGAGTTATATTTTCATGACAGCTTGATTTGGAAACATTTATTTAATAAATGTGACGTGGATCTTACGCGATGCCACATTATCCAGATTTAAGTGGGATCCTACGAATTAGTCTATTGACTATATCAATAAAGATGGATAAAAACTACGTTAAATGAGTTTTATTTAAAAACAGGAGTGTTAACATTTTAAGGGATGCATTTATGAGATACGGGTGAATTTGTCCAATTTTTAGTTTTTTAATTTTAATTCAAATTCTTTGTACTTATTATATTTGCCATTAATATACGGTAACAGAAAAGTTGTTCAAAATTAAATTTTCTATCGAAACGTCACATATGAAAAAATGACAAACAAATTTTAGGTATTGCTTCATAAAGAAAGAAGCTGTTATCATGTTCTTCAAAACGGTTTTTGGTAGACGACTTTAGAATTTATAGTAAGCGAGATATTATTTTTCAAAGTTGGTTACTATCATATTTTTTTTAATAATTTTAAATGTTATTTCTTAAACTTTGTCCCAATACCTTTTCCCTTGTGGATTTTGGCATGAACAAAATTGCATGAAAGGGAAAGCCTATTTTATGACCTTTAAAACGGTGGTTAAAGTATGTAAAATTAATAGTAACCGAGATGACATTTCATAGTTGAGGAAGTAATTTATATTCCGTGGTATTGTATAGAATGATAAAATTAAACACCGTCTTTCTACCTAAATTTACGTGAAAAAAATTATGGGTCAGAATTTAAAAATAAAAAAAATTTTTGCTTTGTTTTTTAAATTTATGTTTGACATATTTTTTTGACTTAAATATGTGACATTTCGATAGAAAATTTAATTTTGAACAATTTTTCTGTTAACGAAGATGTACAAAAAGTGCATAGAATTTGAGTTAAATTAAAAAAATCTGAAAAGTGCCAAATTCACCCCTATCTGAGAAATGCACCCCTTTATATGGTACCACTCGGCGGTTTTTTTTTAATATTCACTACACTAAACATATGAAACAATAAAACTTCTTTAACTTTGTAATTTTTTATACACAGTCAATAGCATATTTAAAAAAGTTAAAAAAAACATCCAAGTACCTGAAAAATTAAGTGGCTTAAAATCACTTTTATTGACATTGCCATATTTTATATAATATTGGAATTTAAAGAAATACCAATATTTCATAAATTTTTTTCAACACTCTACTTGGTAAACAAAGTTATATCTTTTTTGACGCCGGGACTCATAAGCTTATGTACACTTAGTTTTCAGACCCTGTATACATGACCAACTTTATGCTAGTCACTGTATACATAGTTTCTTTATTTGTGGGACAGTAAGCTCATTCCACAGTAAAAAATATCATATCATATTATCATCTTTAGTAAAGTTTTATTAAAACCCCACAAACCAGCGTAGCAGTTAAAAAAAACATAAAACCAGAGAATACAAACAAAACTTAATAGAATGAAACGGACCTTAAATATTCCTCGTGTTGTGCAACAATCGAGGGGTGTGGGGGAAATCTATCTCTTTCTAGCAGCATCTGCCTTTGTAGCTGTTCGTGGGCAGCCGCCTGAACAATAAATTATTCGAAATGTAGTATCAATTCACAAAGTAAACCTGCTTTTTCTGTAGTCAAATCAATATGTTTCAATTAAGTAACAATCGTCAATGTCCTCCTCTAAATCGGTAAATTTTTGATCACTATTAATAGAGCAAGAATTTTTTAATACATTTCTTCAATAATAAAAACTATAAAGATTTAATTTGTATTTAATAAGTAATACAATTTTTTCTGTACTTTGTTAATATTTTCTGTATTTATAGAGCTCATAGAACATCAAAGACGTAAAAGAATACAAACGCTGTTAAAACTGTCTAATAGCAATATAAACTAATCGGTACAATTGTTTTCCCGATATAAACATTTGCAACACTGGTTTGACAGTGGCAACAGCGCACTGATCACAATATTTTTTTGATAATCACCGATTCGAAGCGTCGTTTAAGGGACAGATGTAAACCAATGTTGCCAAATGTAGCCTTTCCAAAGGATAATATCAAGGGCAATCTGAATTCGCCGGCTAATTACTTTAACAGTACGAAATTTAAAGTACTTATCATAAGATATAAAAAAAATGTTCACTTTCTTACATAAACAACAGGATAAATCTCAGGATTAAAAAAATGTTTTTGTTTTTAAATATGTAAGTAAAAAACAAAATCTTATTTGTTGGCTTTACACTGCTTTAAATCAAAAAGCAATAATTTATTTTAACCATGAGATATACTTTTGTTTATAAATCACTGTCGTAGATAGGATTTTTTCGTATATAGCTGAAATCGCTGTAGGTGAATTGCCGAAGAATTGTCATTTTTAGAATAACAAAAACAATTTTTTCCACTTTTATTAAAGTAGGTATTATTTTTTTGTTGCTACCTATATACAAAACGTCTTATTTTTCACCGATAAAAATGTTATGCATGATTAAAAATAAAATTTTAATTTACTTTCATTATGCATATCTAATTAAGTTTATAGTTTAATAGTTTTGCAAAGGCGTCTATTACTGCAGTAGTGCTGTAATGATATTACACACTAGTACTGTAATGCAAGAATAAAAAACTGGTATTTTTTTCAGAAAATGGGTACACCTTTTTGTCAGGTCACTTGACACATATTTGCAGTTTATGCATTATTTATTTTTTTTATTTACTAAAAGACAGTCCATAAAATTCCGTACAATATTCATGTTGTATTACCACCTTCGATGTATTATCATTTTAAGATCTAGTATCGTAATATAAACCTTTAAAACATTTAGATCTTAAGTAAATATTTCTTAAAAAATGATTTGTCCAAAACTGTTTTAACTGAATTTTTTACAATATGCAAAATTAAATTGACACGATATTTATGTTGCATTTATTTTCATTGTATCTATTTTTCTGGGGTGGGCACTAAACATTCTGGGGGAGAATGCCCACCCCTGCTCCATCCTGGCCATTGTTACCATAAACCGAGTGCACTGCAATTTTTTGAATACTAAATTCGTAGGTGTTTTTTGCAAAGTAGTCGAGCCGTCAAATTTAGTAATGTTTTTTAAAATTTTACCGTAACAAGATTTATATTATTTTTATATCACAAAAGTAAACTTATGGTCAAGGACAATCTCTTTTTAGAAAATTTGTTTTCAGCAATGATTCAACTAGAGGTATTTACAAAAAACTAAAAAAAATAAATTTTTTAAATAATTAATTTAAGGATTGTTTTGGACTCAACATTTTTATTTAAATTTTTTTAGTGAGCTCCATGGTTCCCTAGAATAAGAATTAAGGATTCCACTAACGAGACTGTTTTACTCACAAAAAAAAACATTAAATTCGCATGTTCAATTAAAAAAAAAATATATTAATAATATTAGGTTAAGGCCCTTTTTATCTAAATATTAATAGCACAATTTTATGTGACATAGTATTATGGAGGAACCTAATAATCCCTTATATTTGACCTACCATCATGAGATGGCTGTCCTTGAAGCTAGTTGTAGTATGTGTACCCTGTGGATAACCCCACTTCTATATTAATCTCTTTTGCCCCTTCATAGTATTAACCGAACTATAACGTCGGTGGTCAATAGAATGACTTACCAATAGAGAATCGGGTCTGTATTCTAAAACGTCTTTAAAAAACATATTTTTCGTCTCTAATGAGCTGATAATACAGAAAATAAGAATTAAAAAAGGTTCTTATCTTAAAAAAATGCTTTAGTATATGCCTGTATAGTGGCAGTGTTCAAAATGATAATTTCGTTTGGGGTAAGAGACACTACCGATATCAACAATTGTAATATTTACCCAAGACGATTGTTACCAATTTGAAAAAAAAATTACTTCTACTATACCTCTGGTATTTAAAATATATCATTGTCTAAGAAGACACAGTAACATATTAGTTTAGGTAGTTACCTGATGTGCCAGCTGGTCAGCATACGGTCGACCTAAAAGGTCAGGATGATGTAAACCTAAGGGTCCATCCCGCCCGGGCATCAAGCCTGGCCTAGGGTAACCTGGAGTACCAGAAGCTACAACAACAAAAAAATAGGGTAGAATTTACGAAAAATTAACAATAGAGGTATATTTGTATCAGTGGTCCATATGGGCGAAAAGGCTGTAGCCTCCCGAGACAAAATGTAAATAATCAATAAATCAAAAAGGATATTTTGTATCAAAACAAATCAATACAAAAAATTAGTAAAAATCTTAATTTTAACTTCACTATTTTTTCGTTGCCAATTGCTTGACACCCATTATAAACCGCTCGAATTCGGGCTATATATTCTTTACCGGTGCATTTTCTTTCACTAGTCTTGTTCCTTCTACAAGTCTGTATAACCCCGAGACTGGTTGGTTGATATATTCCTGTGGGTTCATTTTCGGTGGCCTAAGTAATGCCTGCCTTTTGTGATTCAACGCCTCACATTCGCACAGGATATGGTAGGCTGTTTCTTCCCCCTCATCGCATTTTCTACCCATTGTATATCTTATGTAGTTGTCCTCTTAGGCTATCTTGCCCTGTTAGAAGCCCTACTCTTATGCGAAGTCTTTTTTTCACTTTGTCTTAGTAGTTCTTCCTTCGTTCTTTTGGATGGGCCCTTTATGAAGCCTTTTCCATGTCTTGTTTTACTGTCTGTTTGTTTCTTCTCCATTCCTTAGTTTGCTCTCGTGCTGTGGTTTTGGTCACACCAAGGGCTGGTCCAAAGAATGGTGTGGATGATCTCTGTCTCGCTAGCTCATCCACTTTTTTATTGCCTTCTATTCCTGAATGTCCCGGTGCCCACAGAAGAATTACCCTGTTGCGTTCTCCTAGGACTTCCAGTTCTTTTTGGCATTCCCATGTCAGCTTGGACGTTACCTTGGGGTTGAAATACAGAACTGTGTATTCCCAGTGAAATGGAGAATTGTGAGTTTCTCAATTTACCGTACACGCCCGCTCCAGTTCCTTGCTCGGTTTTGGATCCATCTGTGTACCAGATGATGTCTCCAAACGTGCTCTAGACATCAATTTGTTGCCATTTAACTCGATCTGGAATTTTTACCTCGAAGTTTTTGTTAAATGACTATTGGGGAATCATCTGGTCTGTTCACGTCCAAGATGTTGTCACCAAACTGACATTTTATGTCGTTATGTCCCAAACTAGCGTAGACATCAGTTGGTTTTTGTTGCAGTAGAAACTAGCCCATTCTTGCCTCTCTACCGGTGTATTGCGTGGCGGGAATTATTTTCGCCCTGACCGTCCGCCTGAACCTGCAGCCGCTGCCTCTATTTTTGCCCCTACGGCCATGAAGATTTGATTCGCCGCATGGAGTATCGTTTTATTCGTTGTTGTCTCGCTTCGCGTGTTTAAATAATATAAGAAATTGCAAATAATGTACAGACTTTTTAAAATCGTAAATTTTCCTGACTTTTGCCTGCTGACAAAGTAGATATCAAATCGGTTGGTAGACATATTTCAGCTCTGAAGCTTACGCAGGCTGATAAATTATACAAAGCATTTTAAGCAAGATGTTTACCAGTAAAATAAATGGATATGCGGCTGTAACACATTAAACGCCTAATTTTGTTTTCCGTTTTTTAATGTTTCACGGGCCTGAAAAATAAAATTGTCGTACCACATATATTTTTATTTCTTTGCGAAAAACTGAACATAGAAAATGCTTTGCATTAATACAAATAACACCAGAAAAATGCATTTTTCGATGTTATTTTTTAAAATAGCCCCCAGATATGGCAAAAGCCGCGACTGATTTGTATAGAAAAGATCACAAAAAAACATACAATGACAGAGGTAATAAAGATATTTTTTCTAAAAATTGTTTAAATTTGAAGAAAATGTATAAACATCACTTAAAAATTTAAATCTAATCAATTAACTACATAACATAGCAAAAAAATGTTTTTATTAAAGAAAATTCTTTAATTCTGGAACATTGTTTTTTTTAATTCTTACCTGGTAATGGGAATCCTGCCGCAGCTGCAGCCGCCTCCTGTTGAGCTTGCTGCTGTTGCGGATGTAGGTGTAGATGCGTATGCGCGTGCGTGTGGGCATGCGTGTGCGCGTGGTACTCCGGTGAAATGCCGGCCATTTGCAAACGTACCTTCATCAACATAAAGAAGACCACTTGATAATATTGGTTGGTACAAATATGAAGTTAGGTAAAATAAGTGTAAGATTTTTTAAAATTGTTACTAAAAATTTCACGTTAACGATATACAATTACTAATAATTAAATTTTCAAAAAAAACGACAATAAAATGGTTTTTGAGTAAAGAAATATGCAACAAGACATTGTGGTCGTCACTAAGAGACATATGTTTCTTTGTTAATCGTGGTTTAGTCGCATGATTCAAATTGATTACATAATAAGCTGTGTAATATTTTCGTGTAATTTGTCCAAAAATGTATTTAAAAACCTTTAATATTTTGTGTTGTGTAATTTTTATTAAACCCTTTTTTTTGTTATTTTTAAACTTTTTATTTTAAAACTGTAGGTTACTTGGATTTATTTAGGGGGTTTTCTGGTGTAAGTTTCAAAAAATCTATTTTTCTATTGCACTTTTTAATGCCCTATATTATGGAGAATATATAGGCGAAACCGTTTTTCGCGGAATTCATTTCTTATAGTTAAAATACACCATCATCGGACCGGTCGTCCCGCGTCATCGAGCACCCTTTTCAAAACTTTAAACGCTATTTCCCAAACCCCACATTTTTTTTGCTGGCCGCATGGATCGCTGGAAAATTACTGGACCAATTTTGATGCCGCTTTGCCATTTTGTAGAGAATTGAACTGGATATGGTTGCAACCTTGAAAGTTATAATCGCTTCAATATTTTGAATTTTACGTACGTTTAAATACAAAAGAAGGTCGATTTTTAAAACCTTTTTTTCAAATGACCGCCATTTTGTGAAAAATTGACGATTTCACTTTTCCGAGGCTCCGACCATAGCTACACACATATATTTTAATATTTTTTTGCTGTTTCAGGCCTCCCAGTTACTTGAACCAGATGTGCCCTACAAGCACGGCACCTTCTTCGGCGCCATTTTATTCAATGGCGGTTTAATATTTTCGGGCGATTTTTTTTTAATGTAGCTTAAAAAAAAAAAATAAAAGGGTATTAGCATTGCTTTACTTATTGTTTAATTTCACCTTAAAAAAAAATCTTAAAATTGAGGTAAAAATCGGAGCTCCAAACCAGAAAACACCCTTAAGAGATGCATCAGCCTATCCACGATATAAAGGCGATTTTGCCTTTATAAAATTGACTCATTCGCAGCATCCTGTAGTACTGCTGAAATTTTGTCCTTTTGATATGCCCGTGACATAAGCAGGCTCGAGAAAGTGCAGACCAGATTTGCTAAAAATTTCTAGTACCAAATTCTTATGCTAACCTAAGGTACCAAACAAGGATTTTACTATGTGGCTTGAAAAGTCTTGAGACGTGGAGAGATTCTTGTGCTTATTTTGCACAAGCGTTTAAGAGGAAAAATTGACTAAAGTACTCTGCTCGCCTTTGTTTCAACCCTCGTGCCAAACAGACAAAGCAGACGGATTTAATTCATTTTAAACAGATCCACAAAATGAACTATGATCAGAGTGCATTTGTGGCCCTATGTTGTTAAATTACAATTTTATCATAAAGAATTAAAAGTCAAAATAAAATTATTTCCATGACTTTGAATCATCAATACTAGCAAGGACATCCTTAAGGCCCTTTTACATTACTCTGACTGTGACATCTTTAATATTAGTTAGTTCACTTTAATAGCATTGTTAGTCAGTAAATGTTAAAGTTTTTTTTTGGTACTCTTTGCAGCTTAGAGTGTAGTAACTTTAAATAAAATAGACCAGACCTCTTATTTTACAAATAAGAACTATCTTTCTTTAGTTCAAATAGTTTCTATTGGATGGCTTTAAAACTTCCTGAAGATTTTAAAACCTGCACTTAATAAAAAGTAATCTACGTAAAGAAAAAGACTACGGCTTATCTTGCATTTTTTTTAAACTGTTATTGGACCGGCCCAACTGAAACTCATCATTCCACGTCATTAAATAAACATAAAATTAAAACAAATGTTGTGTAAAAGTAGGTGTTTACGTTTCTTTTTCACTCAGTATAGGACTGTAAAACTCTATTATTAATTTTAATACTTTAATAATGCATTCATTACAATACCGTTCATAAAAATACTTACCATGGGATCCGTCGCTAACGCCAACCGTTCAGCCGCTTCAAGTTGAGCTGCGTGTGCAGGATGATGCGGATGCCCTGGAGGACCCGCTGGACCAGGTCCGCCAGGTGGTGGTATACCAAGCCTTTCTAACCTAAACAGAAGAAAATATGTTTAAAACACCTATTTTATATGGCAGTAGGTGGGACTACATCTAAGAAAAGAGAAGTATTTTTTAATATTAAAGCTGTTTGACAACATTGGGTCTTGGGTCTGTATTCTTAGACACCTTTGGATTAGTCTTAAATGGTAAAGTATAGAGACATTATTCTTGAACCAGACTCACAACCAAAAGATCTTGGTTCTCAGGGTGCTGCCCGGCAAGATATCTACGCAAAATCATAGGAGGTATAGTAATTGGACATCCGTTTTGGCCTTCGAAAAGTAAACATGTAACTGTATTTTATTTATTACCTTTCTCTCTCCATTTGCGATAACTGCGCTGCACTACCACCCCCTGGATACAACGCAAAATGGTGGGGTAACAATCCAGGGGGGCCGCCTGGGGGTCCTGCTAAGCCAGCCGCTGCATACCGTCTTTGGATCTCTAACCAGTGAGGATCGACCGCGTTTGGTGGAGCACGCATGCCCGACTTCATGATTTCTTCCTTCAATCTGTAAAATAAATAAGTAAATTAAAATATACCGCCAGTCTGGATAGTTTCTAATATTCCAAAAAATAAGTATGCTGGTCTAAGGATGTTCCTAGATAGTGGGCAAATAAGAGGGAGATTCGAATACAAATGACAAAAAATTTTGGTTTTAATTATTTTCAATTACTAACTGTCAAAATGACAATTTATGTTTTCGTTTTAAACGCATAATACTTCTTCTTGTAAATGAGGGTGTCAAACCAAGTGAAATTTTTGGTTACCCATCAAGCACACTTTAAGGAATCCTTTCCATCAAAAATTCAGGTGGTTAATTTTCCTCACGCACCGCTCCACAGTGGGAAATAGCTCAGGCAACGCGCCTCAATTTTAATAGGATTGAGGTGAATTTTTTTCCTATTAATCTTTAATTTATATCCCTGACGAGATAAGTGCTATATTTACCCAACTCTGTATGATAGTCTGCGGTTGTAATCGATGAATTTAAGGTTATGTTTTGGGTTTGAATTGATCATTTAGGATAGTCTTGCATTCCTGTAATTTTTCACTTTTAGTCATCGAGTATCGCAGAACGATGTTCTCTGCTTTTGAGGTTAAAATAGACTTACTGGGTGAATATGTAGAAAAATAATGTAAAACTTATTAAAAAGTTATAGCCACAATTTTAAAACATCTGCATATTAAAATCTTTACATAAAGAAACACACCTAACATGTGATTTTTAACCAAAATGTGTTGTTTTTCAGGTCCAGAGAGAGCACATTTAAATGAAACATTTTTTTCCCAACCATAGAATGTGTATCCAAAAGCAGGTATTTGATAACAGTTTTAATTGCTGAATCATAATTTTTAATACGTTATCCTTGAGATAACCCTAAGGGACTTTTAAATGGGATATTTTATTATAACTATTTAGGGTATCTTACAAAAATTAATTTATAATTTAAATAGGTACATTTTTATATTCCGCAAGCAGACAAAATTATTAAACGGTACTTGTGAAACTTCCTGTAAAGTTACAATAAGATGTCCTATTTATAAGTTGCTTGAGGTTATCTTAAAAATACCATTTAAAAACTTACAAAGATCTAACATCGCAAGTTTCGAAATACAGTAAGTTTCAAAAAATATTTTGGGTGGTTTCATGTTGATCTCAAAAATAACATATTCAAATTTAAAGAATATTTATCAAAAACTAATTTGTTTAGAAGTTACAGCACTTCAAAATGAGGCTAAAATTATATTTTTCGTTTGGGGCTCAGTTCTAAAATCTTTGATGCTTGATTCATCATATGGATTATGTAGTATCATTTGTATCGTAGTTACCATTTGTAAGTATAAAAATTAAAGATGATCCGAACTCGTGAAAAAAGGAATCGATTCCATGGATTCGATTCCTTTTTTCCTTAAAAAAGGAATCGTAATTCGTATTGGCGATTTGATTCCTTTACGAGGATCCGGATCCGTAAAACGATTCGTTTTTTGTAGGATTCGCCCCAGCTCTGATCAGCACAACAACTGTACCAAACTCCCCTTCTGATCCAAGAAACATTTTCTCCTACGTCTCTTATTACCATTTACACCACGATATTTAGGAACACCCAGTATATTTCACTTAAAAAATTTCATACCTGTCATTAAGTTCTCTCTCCCTCAGCTCCCTAATTTCTCTCTCCCGTTTCTCACGCTCTAAATGCTCCAACTCTAACCTCTCCCTTGCGCCGGGTCCGTACATGCTATTCAATTGATACTGAAGCATTGGATCCATCACAGTTGGAGGTAGCAGTGATCTGTAATAGATAAAGAAATTTAACAAACAAAAAATACTTGTGTTTATAAGTTGTTAAGAATGTTAGAGATGTGGCAATGTTAGGGCTAAGCGGTGTAAATAAAATTCAACACCCATGTGTACCTAAGTATCTCCTATAGCAGTTAGCTTTATTAATTGTCAGTGTAAGATAAAATCCAATAACTTGTATGTCTAAAATAGTTTTTGTTTTCAACATAATTCCTAATATTATGTGAAGAAGGTCTGATATGTTTTCGGCTCCGATCAGAGAGGACTACGATATCGGCAAACCTTAGTTGTCAGGTTGGTACCTCTTTTATACATATACCTTCAAAGCCGCAAGTGATTTTGGTATATAGTTTTTTAAATCAAACGATCACCGTGAAGGCGAAAAAGAGTGCAGTAACTTCAAAAATTATTTAAGGTCATAGGTATTTCAGAAGAACCAACTATCTTACACAAAGTATGAAATATAATACAATTGCTGATCAAAAACGATTAAGTATGAAGATTTCTGAGATGTGTTTAAAACGTTTTACCAATTTGATGATTTACAATCATAGATGAAATTTTGATTCACCATTCTCCTAAGCCTGGACAATTTAGTATTAGAAATGCATTTTGCTCATTGATTTCCTTGGAAAAGGCAAAACAAAAAGGGGTGAATACTAATATTCTAATCTTTTAGTTCAATTGGATAAAAACATTCGTAAAAATAAACCTAATTTACACAAGAAAAGTGATTTTTCATCAGGATGATCCACTTTCACAGAAAAATGTTTGGAAAAATTGAAAGATTAGAAATATAAATGGTTGGAACACCCTCCTTTCATCCCGATTTGCCACCTTCCGACTTCTATCTCTTACCTAAACTGAAAACCTTCCTCGCCAGTCAGCGTTTTTTTTCCCAACGTAGTAGTTCCAGAAAAATATTGGGACAAAGGAAATTATTTGACATTTTCCCTTGGAACTTAGTCAGTGGTTGATTTAAGGGATCCTTGAACAAAAAAAAATTTTAAAATTTAAATAGGTGGATTGGGCTGAAAATGGCCCTCAAGGCCCGAAAATGGGTTTCCCCTAGATTTTGCACAAAAATATGCCCGAATGAAGAATTTGTTTAGCAAAAAGAAATGCATTATAACCAAAAATGGTCCTATTTTTATAAAAATGATAGTTTGAGATAACGGGTTCCCTGAAATCCCTAGCGCTTCGCATCTTATAACGGCGGACGAATTTGGTCCCTTATTACACAAAATGTCTTCTTTATTTTTCAGAATGTTAGAAATGGGAATGTAAGCCGTGATATTCAAATTTTTTCATTTTTTACTAACAGTGAATATTTAAAAAGGCCATAGTTTTTTTTTTTTACTAATATTTTGTAGGATCTATTAATTTATTGATATGTTATTTTAAATTGTTTGTTATTACAGTTTTTTTTATACATGGGACCTAAGCAAAAGAATTTATGATTAGTATAATTTTCCTAATCACGATCTTTCATTTGCGTTTTAATAAAATACATTGTATTATTAAAGCTTTAATCTGATTTTTTAGCCGTTTACGAGAAGTTCTAGAAATTGAATTCATTTATGGATTTATCGAAACGGCCGTAACTAAACTTGAAAAATATTTGAATAAAATAGCTAAAAATAGGATGATTTAAAGACCATTTTGCTGAGATTTCGAAAATAAGACAAATTTTATTTATGTTTAAAATCATTTAAAATACATTTTAATTCATATTTTGGGCAATTATTTAGAAAACTGTCATTTTGTTATGACTTGAGGGGACTATTTTCAAGGGGAAATTCCATTTTAAAGTTGAAATCGTGATAAACTATTCTCGCTCGAAAGTATTCTATCCGGAAGACATAAAAATTTTGACAAAATTGAAAAAATAGCAAGAGTTGAAATTTTACTTTTGGGTCAAAACTTTCAGGTCTTCAATGAACTTCACTGACACTAAAAGGCAATTGCTGTTTAGAAGATATTTTGGCGACCCAATTACAAAATTATTTTAGGGAGGCGATTATGGCTTTGGAACATCGTAGTACAAGTGCGTTGATTTAAAAGGAAATTATGTGAAACAATAAAAATAATTTTAAAATTGTAAATTAGTTTCTTTATTGTTAGGCCAAAGATACCTCAAGAATCCTACACTTCATGTTAAATTTGGGATAGAGATGCCTTCATTGGTTTTGGCTTAAAATTGGCCCCAGAATAGCATTAAATAAAGAGCGCTGCTGTTAGCAGAGGATATGTGTAACCATAAGAACCAATTATAAAAAGTGAAGTTTAAAATCGTTCCTCTGAAACACCAGCGCAATCTTAAATTACTGAAATTTGGAGTGACACTTTTATAACAAGATGGTCCTTTATTTTTATTTCATAATGTAGTAAAATTATGTGTGTGAATTGACAATTTGAAGGGATGATGAATATGTGCAAATTTTTTATTGTTTTACTAACATAGCACTGATTTTAGTACTTTCTTTAATAAAAAGTCCCATTCATTTTTTTCTTTTTTAGCTAAATTTTTGTAACTAGAGTAATAAAACTAAGTATTAGAATGTTATTTTATGATTGCTTATTATCACAAGGTGTTAGTTCTGGTTCTAAAAATGAACACTGCGGAAAGCTTAAGTACCAAGTGAAATATATGGAATTTTGCAAACATGTTATGAGTCTCATTGTTATTATTAAGAGCTTTAACCTTTTTTTTTAGGTGTTACGCAAAGCTACATAAAATTGAATTTCTTTATAGGATATCGCAAAAAATAAACGAATCAACCTAAACAGATGATGGAAAAGGTCATTTAGGATAAAATAGCTAAATACATAGGATGATTTAAAAACCATATGTCATCGCTTAATGGAGATTCCTTGGCCGAAAATAAGACAAAAATGTTGTATAAACATAGTTTCAAAACAGCTTCAGGTTTAAGATACAGGTATTTAAAAAAATGTAAAATAAGGGTTTTTAAAACGGGTTTTTCGATTTAGATCAAACTTGGTGCAGTTAGAACATTGATCGATTTACACCTTTTGATGATTAACTTTTGTTATTATTATTGACGAGTGGCGCACAGTGGTTCAAGAGTGGAAAAAATAGCCATTTTAAAGTTTGAATATGGAAAATATTTCATGTCGTAATTACTTATCCCTTGAGATGTAGTAACGTACTCAATAAAAATTTTTTGAAAAAAAAAATCGCGTATGAACAAAAATACGCCAAGACCGTTGAGAAAATATGTTTATTTTTTGGATGTGCGTAAATTACTATGATATTACCCATATCTAAAATAACAAGTGGCATTATTAATGTCTCGTTTTCGTATCTTTTACAGTCTCATACAAACCAATAAAATGATGCATATATGTGTTGTTTAGTTAATAAAGCATAAATATTAACAAAATTATTTATGTCAGGGTCTATATTTATGGTTTACGTAACGGATCACTTTACTGTTGGCAACGCAGGGTTTTAACTTTTTGAAAAAATTCAAATCGCAAAAATGACGTTGGGTAAAGAAACAAAGGACTAAGAATCATTCTTTCGTTCCCACAAGTCTCATCAGTCCTACATTCTAAAAAAAATGTTCCAAAGGCGACAGAGATGCCTCATTGGTTTTTTTAAAGATGTTTGCAACATTAAGCAAATAGTATATTTTAATTCGATTAACTAGACGCAGGCTGTTATGGATAAACCTATATTGAAATGGATGACTCCTTCGATATTGTAGTGACACAAAATACTTTTTTGCAAAAATGCGTATTTTCCTGTCTGCAACTTCCCAGGTCAAGTAAATACTTTTGGCATGTGATCAAGTTGTCAAAAGACGCATTTCATTTTAACTTTTTCTATAATGTTAGTAAACATTATATTTTATACACATTAAACAATACAAAAACACAATAGCAACAAACGGTAAAATAAAATTAAAATAATCTTTTTTCTATAACCAACATTACTTGTTTTCTAAAAAATAATTTACATAAAAAAAACAGTTAACCAAAAGGTCGCTGAAAGTAAATTTGGCCGATGGCCTGATTTGGATATTATTGGTCTAATATTTGTATAAAAAAAATAAATTAAAAAAAAACAAGAAGAAAGGGCTTATACCTTGAGTATGCTTAAAATGCCACCCGTTCGCTTTCAAAGACAAATAAAAACGTTCGTTGATTGTTGATTCACACTATAAAAAGCTTCAATAAGCATAATTCTTTTAGGTACTACAAAAAAAGAACTTCCAGGGATTAAAGTACACCACGAAAAAATCAAACAAACACTTTTTGTTAATGTCTGGGTGATTTTCTATTTTTTAGAGCTAGACGATGATCCCTGGAATGTACTGAAAGAATGGGCGCTTGATGGATAATTAAAACAAGACAAGACAATGTTGGAGTTGACAATATACCACGGGAAACGGCAAGAAACGATAGTCATCAAACGATCGGATGCGTTAACCTACGCGTTTAGCTGACACGCCAATAAAATCAATAACTGTGTGAAATTTATAGACATTTATTTAATAGCGCTGTTAAAATTAAAGGTGTTCTAATAAAATTTTTGCTTGGATTTTTGTTACTAAAATAATACAACTAACGCACTTGTTAAGTATTTTTCGTTAATTGTTATTTGTGGTTCAATTTATTTGTGCATTTTTTGTGCGATGATGAACATAAGCTATAGTCTACGAATTACTTTTAATGTGTCTTATCTGTCTTTTATCTGTACATAATTTAATTTTTGCTGCGAAAATTAGAAATTGTATTACTACTGTCAGAATGGAAAACTTTGAAATTTAAAGGACTAGCTAGCAAGTGACGGGTATGCTTTATCGACTTACAATTTTAGGGTCAAATATCTTAGTAATTAAAAGTTTTTTAAATATTTTTCTTCAATTATTTTTACCAAAGGATCTAGGCATTTCAATATAATAAAGTATTTCCATAACACCCGGTATATTAATTTTTATTATAAATTACGCTACGCGTCAATTAAGACTACTTAAATGAAAAAAACAAAAGTTACTACCGGCGTTATCAACGAAAAAATGTTCCGTTACAAAAATTGTGAAAGAGAATATAACAAATACCTCATTAGTGTAATTATTGTGTTTCCTAAAGTTTCCCAGCTTAAAAGTTTATTTCCATTAAAAATGTAAAGCTAATATTAAAAAACTTAAAAACCAGTAACCACGGAAACTAATAGAAACCGCCAATTACATCGAGTATACTCTTTTGAAGTATATTTAAAATTATGGATTTATGAGTCCTATTGATTAATAATCATTTTTGGTTGGTCTCTACCTGTATGCGTTATATTCTCGCTGGAAAACCATGTAGTTTGGTGGAATGCAGTTTTCTGATCTATGAATAAAATAATTAATATTATAGTTTATTTCCTTAGTTAAAAAACCGCACTGTAAACCTTAAATAAACTTTAAATTTGTGGGTATTTTTATTATATTTAATACATTAACGTTAAAGAAATAATTAGAAGTATATTTGTAAGTCGTAATGTTTAAATATTTTCACACATATGTTAAACTATACAAAAATGAATACCTAAAAAAACACTGTTCTTAAATATGGCCGAATTAAAATGTGTTTTTTGATGTACTAGTATACAGGGTGGTCCCAGATTGATAGTATTATGAGATCTGTTCCCAAAATTAGAATATAAATACACAATAATTTGCATTACAAGTAGTGATGGGCCGCGTCAGGCTGACTCGAGTACTCACTCGAATACCTATTGTGTGTTCATATTCTCAAGCACCGAAAATTCAGTATTCGGATACACAAGTATTTGAGTACTTTAGGTATTCGAATACAAAAAAATATTAATGTCAAGTGATCGTGTCGTGACACTTTTTTTTTATTATTTTAACTTTTAACGTGGTTTTGACAACTGTTTAACTCAAAAAATACCATTAAATTCCTGATTTATTACAGGTTTTTCTATATGTTTAATTAAAATACAAATAATTGAGGCTTAAATGATAATTAAAAATTGCTGTTAAGATTACCAACATGATCTAATCATTAATAGGTATAAAATTTAACTTTATTTATCAGAGACAGTTAACTGTTTGTCAATATCAAAATTGCAGTTTCTATTCATTCATTGTTCCTATTTGTAATTAGAAAAAATTTAAACGACTGATTACATATAAGATTGATTACATAATATGGAAACCAATACTAGAATTAGTATTCAAATATCAATGGAGGTCCCGGGTTTCGAGTACTAATTCGAATGTTGTTTTAGGGAATACTAAAAGGCTTGAATACCAAAAATACCCGACTTGACCGATCACTAATTACAAGGAAGAAAAGTAATTCTTTTCCGGTCGCAAATTATTGATTAATAATTTAAGAAAGAAAAAGTACTTTTTTCTAAGGAAAGAATATGATTTTTTATTGCCTTCTTTTACGTTATTCTTTAAATCATTTATTTTTAATTTTCTTTTTTAATAATATATCGTTTTTAATTTTTTGGAGTAATACTGTTATTATCTAAAATGCTTAATTATTTGTTACTCAAAATCATTAAAGATCGAAGTAGTAGAGGGCGTTGTTTATTAATATACATGTTGCTAGGATTTTTAGCATTATGTTGACAAAACAAACATTACTGTTGTTATTGCCAATCATAATTAATGTGCTGTTATTTCCTCTTGAAATATAAACCTTCTACAGAAACATGCTATCATAGTGGAGATAATATTCTTGAAAACATTTTGGAACATGCAAAGATAGTGAACTTAATCTTTTACTAGCGAAATCCCAAAATTAATATAAAGGAGAAAATTATGTTTTTTAAAACTGGATTAAGACAGCAAAGTAAGAAAAATAATGAAAGACTTGGTCCTTCTGTACTTCTCTGATCGAGATAAAACTTAAAAACATTCATCACATTGTTTTGCTGATTGTGCCAATAATACATTTTTATTTTCGTTCTTTAAAGAAAGGTAATTAGTTTTTCTCCCTGGTACTTTCCATCACCAAACGAGGAAGGAAACTAACATTTTCTGAAATGTTACTGAAAAAAATTATTTACATTTGTCGATGTATCAGGAGAAATGTAAAAAACGCCAAATACGTAAGCTGCTCCATAAGTCTTGCAATATGAGTAACATAGCACATTTGAACTTGTTTGAATGGTCACATTAATAAGTACAGAGACAAACAAGTCCAAACATATACTCAGGTTATTCCTGTGCTCAGTCTGTTTGTTACATGATTAGCGGAAAGTTGTAAAAATGGCTTGTCTCAGTCACAGTGATTACAGAGCGATATTCTACCACTTTAAATGTGGATTATCTTAGCAAGAGTGCAATGACGAAATGTCTAAAACTTTCGGCGATAAGTGTCCTTCTGTCTCTACCATATTCCGTGTAGTATAAATAATTTCAACAAGGAATCTTCAATTTAGATAATAATGCCCAGTGATGAGCAGGTCTGAAGAAAACATTGCTGTAGTTAAAAATATAATTACAGCTAACCGTCGAATTACTTATAGACACTTTTAAAAGAATCTAAGTATTGGTGCATCTACCCTAAATTCGATTTTGCATGAAGACTTAAAAGTAAGAAAGTTTCATTCTTTATGGATCCCTCATTTCCTCGATGAAAGCCAGCCAGCAGCGCGTGTCAATTGGTGTGAAAAAATGTTAAAGAAATATGACTCTGACCATTCAAAGGATGTTGATTTAATCGTTACAGGCGACGAAACTGAGTTATATTTTTTTGACGTTCCCAGTAAATCTCAATCAAAACTATGGGTGTTCGACGATGAGCCAGCACCAACCAAAGTTAAACAACAAAGATCAGTTGAAAATAGAATGATTGCAGTATTCTTTGCTAAATAGGCCTCATAAAAAGGGTGGTGTTGGATTCACAGAAGACCGTCACCGCTGCTTGGTATACAGGCGTTTGTTTCCCTCAAGTTATAAATGAGCAGAAAGAAGTGCGACCAAAGTCATGTCTCAGTATTTGGCACTTCCACCACAACGCGCCAGCACATCGGGCAAGCTTGACTCAGGAGTTTTTGACACAATCGGGACTCACACTGTTGGATCATCCTCCCTATAGCCCGGACCCAGACTTTTCCCTTTTATCAAGAAAAAATTAAAAGACCAAAAATTCGCAACTAAAGAGGAATTATTAAGTGCTTGGGATAATGCATGTGCTTCAGTTTCAAAGGATATATGGCAAGAGATGTTTAGTAGTTGGTTTATATGTATGCAAAAGTGTGTAGACATTTTTTGTAAATTTTCTTTAGCACTATCGGAAGCTTTTTTAGGAACAAGTGCTCAAATTTGAATACTTGGTACTGTTGGTTTAATAAGTAAAGTAGCGGATACGAAGGCTTAGAGCGTAGTCTTAAAGGTTAAAAGTACTATCGAACTATGGTTATCTTAAGAGAAATAAAATGCAGTTTTTTAATATTACATTTATTGATTTAAAGAGGAAAGACAGACCTCTGCATGAAGTAGATTCCACAGACTAAATGCTTTAAGAATAAAGGAGCAGGCAAAGTGAAAAGTTCGTTGATTAGATATTAAACTCTTAATAATTTTTAGTTTTTATAATACACATTGTACATTTTTAAAGAAACTAATTCTTGTTCTGAAATTGATTTTGATGTTTAGTGTCTTTAGTCGCCTTATAAATTATTGGTTAAGAGTCACCTTCATAAATAGGTTGACTAAGACTAAGAGATCTTTCAAAAAGTTAGTTTTCTCTATCAAATCTGGGACAACTTGTATACAAAAAATAGTTTTATAACAATTAAAATGTAAAGAAGAGAGCAAGTTTAAAAAAATATTTAAAAAAAGAACAGAAATACCAATAATATACACTGATAGTAATTTAAAAATAGTAAGGATTTTTTAAAAAATAATGCAATACACTATGTGCAAATTATGAGAATGGGGGTCTACATGACAGAGTGTTTAAAGAATTTTTAGTTCTTTCATATACATGATCAAACTTAATAACTATACCTTTATTGTAAATATTCTGTAGCATAAAATATTAGAAAATCCTTACCTAGGCATATGTCCAGGACTGAATCCAGCGTGCGGCCGCGCATATTCAGACAACTGTCTTAAAGCCGGCGTATCCGTAAATCCGGGTCTTGGAAACCTTTCGTAAGGTGCTGATATACTTTCAAGAGGTCCCCTAAAATATTTAATATCTTTAGATTAAGAGTTGGATACAGCTAACTTGTTTCGAAGTTAAAAAAAAAACAGTTATTTTAAAACACAAATTTACTGGCCCATAAAGAAATAACATATTTAACATATTCTGTGAAGCTAAATAAATACTTTTCTAAAGGGTTTTATTAAGCTGACAAATCTCGATAGAATAGATTTTAAATTTCCAATTCCAGAAAAAGATACAGTAAAAAAATATTAAGGGTTACAGATATCAACCTTTTTCCAGAGAAGACTACAAATATTGCTGTAAGAAAACCTTAGAAAATATAAAGATCTGTCCCGAATTTCACCCGTCTATTTTTATCCACATTTATAAAATTTGATCATTAAATTTTTTTAAACTTTACCGCCCTGTAGTTCAAAAGTTAAGAAGTTTAGGACGTATTTTTATAGGAACTTTTTTTCGTATTTTTATCCAAGGAGTTCGACTGCACAATTTTTCGCAATATTAAAGAAACTCCCTGTATATAATATACAATTTATATATGTGACACCTTTGCCTGTGCTCTAGTAAGACGAGGTTTAGATAATAACCTAAAATAAATACCATTGTTTACACCTTTCACAATTTTATACTACTAAAACCAAAGAAATATTATTAAATTATTACTCATATGAAATAAACAATAATTTGAGGAGATATAATACCACAATAAAAGTTGGCTGTGGAATTTTGTCGAAACATTTCCATTTATAATCTTTTAGCTAGGTAGTCACTAAAAAAAATTAGGTTATTGTCATAGCAACATGCCACGCAAATTAACAGGCATAAAAATTTTAAAACAATATTCTTACCTAGAAGGTGGTTTAACATCCGGTTTATCTGGAGTCTGGATTTTCCTGGCTTGAGCCTGCGCTCTTTCACGTTCTTCCCTCTCCCTTTCTGCCTGCTTCCTAAGCCTAAAAAACAAGTATTTAAATTTTAATTATGTCCTTAATTAAACAACGGTAATTCTAGTAATTTGGGTGTCCAATTTTTTTATATATATTGGACATGGGAACTAATATTAATTTTTTTTACCTTTCTTCTCTTTTTCTGGCTAACTTGGAATCTGGAACAGGTTTGAATGTCAAGTCGGTCCTCGTGCAAGAATTGTTGTCACCTCTATTCCAATGTCTTAGGAAAATAGCCGATTGACTTCTGTGACACTCGGTATCTTCTATTCGTGGTTCTGGTGATGGGCCCCTAAGATAAAAAAAATGTAGGCTGATTCTAATAAATAAAGATTTCGGCACAATGTAAGGCTTAACATTGTATATGCATTTTTTTCAGATATGAAGATTAAAAGCTGTTATATTGAATTTTTTAAGCAAAGATTATAAAGCATATACCTAGGTGGCCCCACTGGACTATTCTGACTATCATCCTCTGGCGAGCCTTCGTGATCGGGCTCAATCTTTACCACGTCATCGGCGATACTCTTTGGAGGAGGATTCATGGGCGACGTACTGGGAGGATGCATCACACTTTGTTGTTGTTGTTGCTGCTGCTGTTGTTGTTGCTGCTACAAATGAAATAACAGCATATCTAAGACGTATTTAAAGTAAAAATACTGACGTTCAGACTGATCATACAACCGTCCATCGGATAATTATTTTGCAAAATTTCGGTAGTAATGTATTTTCATACATTTCCTAATGTCATATTCCGGGACCGGACATTGTTTTTTTTTCATTACAATTTCGGGTTTAAAACGATACAGAATATATCAAATAAAAATGCAATAAATAATAATTCAACTTCCTTTGGTATATATTATGGTTTTTACTTTTAGTATTTTTATTCGGTGTGATTTCTTGTAGAATAATGATAAAAAACGTCGAAATAGTAAAAAATTAGAAGATTTCCTGGACCAAAGAAGAATTAAACTAAGATATTTTATTACGCTTTTATATAAAAATATGAAATAAATTCAAATTAAAATTATTATTATTATTTATTTATTAAGTTAGGGCTATAGCCGTTCAAATTGTATTCTAATTGAGACTGTCTAATGTTTTTAAATCGTTACTGTCTCGATAAACAAACGTTCGGTAAATTGTTCCATTCCTGACTATTCTATTTGATAAAAGTTGACGACAGAGCTTATAAAAACGCTCTTGTTTTAACTTGTATGTATGCCCTCTTAATGTGTCGTTTCTGTTTAACTGGACTTTTTGTCGATAAAAATTTACAAATATTTGATTGTACCTCTATTAGCTTTCATATTTATGCAATTAACCACACAAACATAATGTTGGTGCAAATGCAACTTTCCTAGTGCAGTACTAAAACTCTCCTAGCTTATTTGTTGTGAACTTGTTAAAATCAGTTCCGTTACATAGGGTAAATCATATTATGTTTGTGCCAAAATAATTTGTTGTATTTAAATAAGTCGTATATAGGCAAAGAAATAATGAGTAAAGTTGGAGTGGCTACTTCCATATTATACTTTTTATTTGAAAGTGAAAGAGGTGTTTGGTGTAGAATTTGTAATTCTGACTTTATTTGTACAAGACCGTATCAGATTGAGTGACATAGTAAAGGTCCACAACATTTAGAAAAGATGTGGTGTATTCTGGGGCCATCAAAATCTACAAAACCAAAACATTATGTATCAAAAAGCAGACTTATTCATGAATTTGTGTGAAGCCTTTATTGCAGCTAAAATTTCTCTTCATAAAATAAATTATCGGTCTATGAGGACATTTTTGGAAAAAATACTGCCACAAAAAAGTACCAGACGAATCAACTCTGCGTAAAAACTATGTTGATAAGGTCTATTTAAAAAATTATGGACAAAATATGACAGAATCTGGAAGGAAAAAGTTATGGTTTCTAATATTATAGATAGACCTTTAAGTCATCACGAACCGGAAAACTTATATTTAACTAACAGTAAATTTCTTTCTAAAACCAATAGTGAGACAATAACGAAATCTGTAGTAGAAAGTATAACTTTACTACTGCCAGCCACTAGTATATAGGAAAGTGTTTCGTTTCCTTTGGATAGGGCTGCATATATGCTGAAAGCAGGCCGACAGTTAAAAGAACATTTTCCCAAATTGCTTCATTTGACATGTTTAGCTCATGCCCTACATAGAATATGCGAAATGGTATGTAACTTTTATCACTTATTGATACTTTAGTTGGTGAGGTAAAAAAAGTTTTCCTTAAGTCACCTGCGCGTATTACTAACTGTAAAGATATGACATGTGTCCTAATGTCGCTTTACCGCCACAACCTGTCATTACAAGGTGGGGAACACAGCTATCAGCAATTTTATTACATATTACCATAAAAATTACTATGTAGTAAAAAAAATTATTGACTGTTTGCAAGATGATGCTTTAAGTGTAAAAAAAGTAACAGTGCACCAAATGTTAAATCTGATTTAAAATTTATTTTTGAAAATTTTGGATATCTTCCGGATGTTTGTTAGTTAGAAAAACAAAATGCTTCCCCAGTGACTTCATTTCATATATTTCGAACCACTATAGGCAAGCCTAAATCTGTTACTAATAAAATTGGTGACAAATTACAACTGTATATACCAAAAATATTGGCAAGAAACCGAGACTTTTTAGAAATAAAATATATTTTCGAGGCACTCGCTTCAGTTACAAGCTGTGATGGTAAAAGGAGCTTTTCTAGACTTAGAGATAGTTTAAATTATAAAAGAACCTTAAAAAGATGTTAGTTACACCATGTAATGCAAATAAATGGTAAAACACTCCTGTTATGTTTTTGTTTCACATTTTTTTACATTTATTGATAATTGGGACGGGCTCGTTCCGAAATCCGGGCCCTGGTCATATTGTTTGATATGTAATTGCGCATCTTTACCAGAATTTAACCAACTTCTTTATAGTTTTTAGGATCCCAATAATAAAAGTAGAATTTAAAACATCCTGTCTGCAAAAAGTATAGCGCAAACCGAACGAACGATCGGCCTAAGCCTGTAAGGAGGCCTTAAGAAAGTAAAAACTCATTTATGAAAGACTAACCTTTATCATCAATAAAAAAATAACATCATAATTTTGCCTAAATTTACCTGCTGTTGTTGCTGCTGCTGCTGTTGTTGCTGTTGCATGTTGGCAGCTGCCTGAGCAGCATGAGCACGAAGAGCGTCTAGAGAACTGCCAGTCATGGGTGGAGGACCTGAAAAAGAAAATATATGTAAACAATGTGTTATCAACAAGAATTTGTATATTTTAAAAACTTACCTAATGCTGCAGGATGATGCCCCATGTTGGGTGGCTGAATCATAAGGTGGTGAGGATTAGCCTGTGGGGGAACCTGTAGAGGGGCTTTGCCATGTATACCATGTCGTAACAGCTGAGCACTGCTCGGCGACATTCTGTCGTGATGCGTGTGAGTATGGTGATGTGTATGTTGGTTTGTTGAAGTGCTCGAACTGAAAAGAATATTTAATGTAGCAAAAAAATACTAATAGTAAAAATAATAAAATTTAGTTTAATAGCTTACCTGCTATTGGTCTGTATAGTAGTCTGCGATACAGGAACATGCGGCGAACTCGATCTAACAGTCTTTTGGTTAACTTTGTGCTGTACAGATTGACTGGAACTCGTACTCGTGCTGTGCGATATGGTTATACTGCTATGACTACCCCCGCCGTAGTTTTGTTTTTCGACACTTGCATGAATGGAACTGAAATACGAAACGTTTTGAATATTAGAAATAAAAAATTTTTTGAAATGTTTATTACTAAAAAATAACTGAAGCTCATTAGAAGGTTTCCGTCATATCCGAGGTATGCTTATGCTCGGTGCTCTAGAAATTAGTTTCTTATGTTACCGACGTTACAGATAAATTAAAAGTGGTTAGATAAAAAAAAATATCCATTTCACAGTCGTAAAACTTTTGAGCAATCTGTATATTTTACCTTAAATTATGTAAAATCAAGATAAGGATATAACCAATTTTAAACTTTTGTAATCAATGTTATAATACTTAAATATAACTTTAACCAAAATGGTAAAACATGTAAGTCTAACAAATTCTTGTAACAATGTTATATTAATAAAGGCGTACAAACAAGGAATCTACCTTCTAATTTTCATTTTATTTAAAGGTCATAATGCAAGGTAGGTAAGCATGCATGTTTAGTTTGTTGCTTAATTCATAATAACATAGTTTACAGAGATTTCTTTGGTACCTTACGACGATGTTCGTAAAGATTTGTACAATAGTGGCTTCATGTCCCACCAAAAACATTTGCATGTCATGTGCATAGACCTAAAGGGTAAACATGTAGGGAAAAATGTAAAAATCGGATACTTAGTGCAGTTAAAGAGAAATTTACTGCTTAATTCCGATATATTTTTGAACACTTCCAGTATTTTCTATATGCATACTACACACATACGAAAGACCTACTCAAGTTATGTACGCTCCAAGCTTAAAATAACCGATGATTCAACATCCTCTTTGCTCTCACATCGGTACCTTTCTCGTAAGTATTAAAAAAAGCAAAGCACAGACTTGGCTGCTTTTAAGAAAACACCCATTTTTATTTTCCCACATTGCTCTCGATCAAAAAGATTTCCAAAATATTAAATGAAGCAGGTAAATATAATTTCTAACTTACCTATTGTGTGATATACTTTGATTATGCGTCAGCGTCATCTCGTGGCTCTGATGTCTTTCACCTCCATGTTCATCTGGCTCTCTAGTTTCTCTCTTTGTCGTAAGTGTACTACTGGTGCTGTGTTGTGATGACATCATTGTAGCACTTAGCTAATCAGGAATGAAAATTATGCTCAGTAAAACGATAAAAATGTATTTGGCTGTCAAATAAAAACTTTAAAAATGTCTGAATGAATAATTGTAAATTATATTTTAACATATTGTTATTATTTTATATCTTATACAATTGTAGCTATTATTTGGTCAAATCGATGTTACAAAAATAGTCTATACCAATTTTTGGGGATTCCCCGAATGCAAACCTCTTTAATCTATTTAAGAAAATTTGTTCTATTTAATGCAACATAACCTTATTTTGCTGCAAAGTTATCTTATTAATCTAAATATTTTAGGAATTTATTAAATGGGTCCCTTTATTTTATTCTAAAAACACGTCAAAAGTCTTTTCGTTATCCAGAAATATTTTACACTTTTTTTTACCTACATAGTCCTTATACATGGGAACGACAATTTCTCCTGCTCCACTTCCAATACCACAACGGACGACGACGATTCTTAAGTATATTGTTGACTGAGGCATGTAGGGGGATGCAGTACAAGCGTCCAGATATTTTCTGCATCACTTAAAGTGATAGAAACATTGCATTATTCTGAGTGGATAATCGGCTCGGGTATTGCGAAGCTCAGCAGGGCCATGTCTTCGAGCATTCTTTTTCTTCCCTGGGAGCCGTCTTGACTTACTACTTGACGCAGCGCAGCCTCTTGTGCTTTTTGTGCCTAATCTCCCGTTATCTTTTATACCAATCCTCCCATTAGTCTTGGTTGATATATTCCTGTGGGCTCATTTTCGGTTGCCCAAATAATTGCTGACCATATTCAGCGCTTCACATTCGCACAGGATATGGTAGGCTGTTTCTTCCCCCTCGTCGCACATTCTGCAACTTGGGTCCCCATTGTATGAGCCAATTTTGTGTACGAGTCCTCTTAGGCTTCGAGCATTTATTGAAATAAGAATGCGATTGATTTTATTTTTTAGAGTTATTTTTTTAATCTCATTAATTTTAAAGAATGTTCATGAGTTTATTTTTTTTAAAATAGCAGTTCTTATTTTCTTTTTAGGTTTAAGCCTAATAAAAATTGAACAACCTTTTAACTATTTTGTATTAAATACAACAGTGATTAACATGGCCACATTAAAACGAAAATAACGTAAAAAATCTCCAAAAAGAGCGATTGACAATCACTCCTTTAAAGTCCGGGGTCCGGCTGATACTGGCGAGTGTACACGTTTTCTGTCTGTCTTTATTTTGCTCAAGCCTTTGCCTATTAAATTGACATCTCCTTAAATCGCACTGAAAATCTCTGCATGCAAGAAATTGGTTTGCCAACCGTGTATACACCTTCAAGAGCGCTAACGTAAAAAAAGTGTAAAATAGTGTACACTATTTATGAATAACAAACAGACCACTTATCTCTTCATTTGCCTATCAAAGAACCATCTTGTAAATATCTTTTCTAGAGCAAAAAGACAAAATTCATCGCTTTCCTTTATTCCGATTGAAAATAAATCGGTTTAAAGTCAATTAAATGTGCAACAAAAAAATGTTAAGGGTAACTACACCGTCAAAATGCATCGCAATTACCACAAAAAAACATTTTACAAAAAACTGTTTATGTATGAAAAAAACACTTTGTAAGTAATCCCGATTACCAACCTTTCGAACCAGTACAAACGTTTTTTTACTATGTTTTTGTCAAACAAAGATGAACAGATTATAGTATTTTTATTGCCATTTTTATTTTTAAAAGACAAATAAAAATGGCACTTATTCACTGACTGAAAATCAAAAGTGTTTCAATATCTGGATAAGCTCCACTTGGTATTTTATTTAGTCTGCTTTCATTCAAGATGTAATATTGGAACTTAGCCCCGGTCGCCTCTGTGGATCGAGGTTGGTAATACATGTGTTAGCCCCTTGTGACGTAGATACCCTTTTCATGGAAACGTTTTGTATTTGAATTTTAAATGCTTTTACTTTTGTTATAGAATTTTGTATAAAAAAAATATTTCACAGAAGCGTAATTTAGGTATAAAGGGTTATTTTTAGCCAATAAAAAATATTTGCAAGGGGCTTATTGATCCCATAAATCCCATTTCTTTTTACCATTAACAGTTGTAAATGCCTTACCGTATCTATACTCTTCGGTGGTATACTCATCTCCACTCGTGATGTGGGTGGAGGTATCGCATGTGGCTGAGGCACCGGGTAAGGATATGGATACGCTCCAAATGGATATGCTGGGTAGCCAGGATGACCATGAAACTGAGCGGCATGTAAAAGAAATTAAAATATACACACTATTCCGTATAATACATAAGAATAACCTATTTGTACTATTAAATGTATAGTAAAATTAAAAAAAAACTGTTTAGATGTTATTAATTGTACACGGCCATTCAAAGAGAACTGAGCAGGGCCATATTTGTGGTTTTTCTCATAATTAAAAAAATGACCATTTTGTGTGTTTTTTTTTTCATAGGATCTAAAAGAATAATTAAGAAAACAATTTAAATTGAAACAATAGAAATATAAAATAATGACATTTTTTTAATGGGATAACTTATTTATTTGTTTTCTCAAAAGCATCTCAATATTTTCTTTTTAAATGCCTTAATAAAAAGGAGTTTATATTCATTTTTGATAATAAATCTTTCTTCCCTGAAATATTTTATTTTAATCAATACTAAACCCTAGACTAAATATACTTACTTTTTGAGTTTTGGTATTTTAAGTATTTATGTTAAGCTTTTTCGCAAATTTCTCATATGAATTAAATAATCATGTTGTAACTAAAAATAAGCAAAAATTATTTTTTTTAAAACGTATAGCAAAACGTGAGACGCTTTCAAATAAAACCACTAAACAAAGTGTCCTATTATCAAAATGTACATTTTGTTTTATTTCTTTTTAATTTTTTTCTGTATTCTTCAGGATTTTATGGAAAAAAATACACAACATGACTATTTTATATTAGGCTATTACGTATGTCAAAAAAAGAGGGGTAAAAGAAACTACAACGAAAAAAACGCGGTGTGCATATTTAAGATAGGGGTAAATTTGTGTCCTTTTCAGCTTTTTAATTTTCAAATTCAAATTCCATGCACTTTTTGTAAATAAACGTTAACACAAATGTTGTTCAAAATTAAATTTCCTATCTCCTCTAAGGGCAAAAAAATAAACAAAAATATTTATATATAACATAAATTTAGGTATAGGTATTGCTTCACAGGAAAAAAATCTGTTATCATATTCTTTGGGTCGTAAATAAGGTTTCTTTTTTATGTCATATTGTATATACCTAAATCCACAGGGACACATGATATAGGACAAAGTTTGAAGAAAAACATTAAAAATTGGGAAAAAACGATAAGACTTGCCAACTTTGATAATTTATATCTTGGTTACTACAAATTCTAAAGACTTTATGAAATTTTTATGAAAAAAAACGAATTTTCGGCCCCAAATTGATTATTTATATTTTAGGAGAAAATATAATATTTTATCCTAACCTAAAATTTAACTAAACATTTCAACAAAAATTTTAGGTACTTTACCACATGTGAAAAGTTTGATGTTTAATATATTTCCTAAATATTCTAATTTATACAAACAGATTCTTAAATTTTCTTGTAATAAAGCGATAAATACTTACATGTAAGAACGAGGGATGCATTAGATGAGGCGGCGGCATGGAACCGGGATAAGACGGATGTGGCTGACTCGGATGAGGTGCGGGTAAAGACACTGGCGGGTGAGAGGAGGAAGGAGTAATACTTCCTCCTATGCTGCCAGTACTGCTGCTTGGGCTAATCAAGTTGATTGCCGAATGCGGGGATGACGGAGGTTGGCGCAGCGGTGGAGTTTGGGAAATGACCTGAAACACAATAAAATAAATAATAAATAATAAGGTAAAAAAAAATAAAACTTCCAATAATTTTGTTTGATACCGACAGCTATTTTTACTTAAAAAAATAAGAGGAGCACTTTTGACCTAAGATCAGCATATTGCCAATTTATGTTTAAAACTGGCAAGAAATGGTTTTGGTACAAGTGTTGTGTCAGCATATGCAAATATGGTCACAGCAAGAATTTTGTATTGTGGTAATTTTGAGTCTGTTCTTAGATATGGTATAATTTTTTACAGTGGTTGTACAGGAATACAAAGAGTTTTTGATATGCAAAAAAGACTGATTAGGGCAATTAAAAAACTTGACTTTAGGTACACATGTAGAAATAGGTTTAAAGATCTTAATATGCGTATGAGCCAAAACCTACGAGGGTGGTCTGAAAAGTTTCCGACCTCAAGGTGAAGATGGCAGCACTTGTAAATAAAAGCTAGTAAATTTCGTGGTTCATTTGTTGACAGTTACTCATCAAAGTTTCAGCCATTTTGGACGCTCAGTTGTTATGTAACAGACCTTTGAGTGAGTCGATGTAAGTGTTTTTGTGAAAATGGACAAAATCGAGTATCGAGATGTCATTAAATATTTGTTTTTCAAAGGCAATATGTCTACGCAAATCAAATATGAGTTGAATTCTGTGTATGGGGACTTTGCACCAGCATTTACCACAGTGAAATTTTGTGCAGCAGAATTCAGACGTGGTCGTAAGAGCTTGGGAGACGATGAACGTTCGGGATGTCCAAAAACTGCAACTACCAACGAAAACATCGTCAAAGTTCATCAAATGGTGTAAGACTACCGCCGAATTAAAGTGAGAGAGATAGCCGAGGTTATGAACGTGTCAAAAGAAGGTGTTTGTCACATAATAAATGAACATTTAGGCATGTACGCGCGTTGGGTGCCGCATTTGCTCACGTTAGACTAAAAACGTGTTCGAATGAGCATTTCCAACGCTCTGTTAGCGCAGTTTAGGTGCAATAAATCCGAGTTTTGGCGCCGATTAATTAACAGTGAACCAAAAAAAGCAAAAACTGTTTTTGCGGCTGGGAAAGTGATGGCGACTGTTTTTTGGAATAAACATGAAGTTTTTTTAATCGATTATTTTTATTACAAGCTGAAGGCAGAACTTGGGAAAACAGTCGCACTTGCAGAAAATCCTATTTCACCAAGACAACGCACCGTCTCACACCTCAGCGGTTGCCATGACGAAAATCCACGAAATACAGTTTGAACTGCTTGACCATCCGCCTTACTCACCACATCTAGCCCCAAACGACTTCTTTTTGTTCCCTTATCTAAAAATTGCGCTTGGAGGACAGAGATTTTCATCAAATGAAGAGGCAATCACCTTCGTGAACAATTATTTTGCAGAGAAAAACGCCGAGTATTATTTGGACGGGTTACAGAGATAAAAGCATCGCTGGGAGAAATGTATAGAGTTACAAGAAGACTATGTTGAATAATAAAAAAATCAGAAAAAATGTCTTGTATCTTTATTAGGTCGGGAACTTTTCGGATCAGCCTCGTAAAAGCAGGCAACTGTATGTGTGCGGCATGATGAATTAAATACAACAAAAGTTATTCGTACTTAAAGTACTTCGAAACAAATGTTTACCTTTTTTTTCGGGAAAACTGGTCATGTGGCAATAGTGCATCTAGGGACATGTACAAAAGTTCATTTTGAATGCTACACAACCGTTTGTTTTCCTGAAATCTTCGGTGAAATAAGGAAAACAATCAAGAGTCGCCGGATTATTCTTCATCAAGACGATACCAGCTGTCACACATTTAAGTACTCAAAAAATCAAATTAATGCGTTATCCGCCATATGTCCTGATTTGGCACCGAATGATTTTTATTTGTCCCCCAAAAGTAAAGAACAAATTACCTGCACCACGACTTACGTCGACAAAAGAAGCCTTTAATGCATGCATACGTGATTCAAAAACCGTATTTTGGAGGAGTCTTATGCGTAATGGAAAATATGCGCTAACAGGTGGTTCGAAGGCATGCAAAAGTGTAAAGATCCTAAAGGAGAATACTATGAAAAACAACAGTCAGTATTAGAGACAAATTAGTGTTCTTTAATTATTAGGCTTAAAATATGAATAGTACCCCTTTGGAAAAACCATATTTTTGTTGATAGTTAACTTACCTGAGGCGTTGGCGTACTACTAGTCTTGGGAGTGAGGCACTTCTCGCTACCAGATTGAGCAGGACTAGCACTAGCTCTACTAGTAGGTGGAACTCCGAAGTCGGGCTGTTCCTTCTTTATACTTTCAATGGCAGGACCGGACGAGGGTCTCTCAGAACTGCTAGAGCCTGGCGTCTGAGAGGCGGGGGGTTGTGGAGGAGGCAAATAACCAGGAACCTGAAAGGAAAAACGAAATTCGTCTAATAAATCTGGCGATGTGAAAAACTATGGTCTCATGATTTTCAATTGACTTTGGTCTCAAACTTTGTTTTAAAATTTATTGCAATTTAAATCTGTTTTTGATTGCTTAAAAAATAAATATCTAATACCTCACTCCCTTTGTATTACTAAAAAGTCTTTTTAATAAGATAAATATAATAATGAAATAATATATTTTTGAAATAAACATATTTGAAACGGTGGTGTTTACAATGAAATACGCCTATTATAGAACTAATTTTATGTATTAGAAAAACGACATAGTAAAAAAAATATCTGAGAAATACTAACTTACCATAATTTTATATTTTAGACGTTTTGAATGTATTTTCGTTAAATTTCAAACCATAATGATTGTTGACAAGAATTTTTAAATTTTACAAACATTACATAAATTTTAATAAAAATAGGAAATTATGACAATATTTGTCAAACAAAGCAGGCATCATAACTTTTATTAGCAATAAATCCAATTAATTTAATAATATCAAGTTATAACCTAGTTTGTTGATTATAAATTAGATTTTATAGCAAACAGTTATAATAAAGATATTGAGGTAAACGTAAAAAATTACGAGGTCTGGGAAAACGGGTTTAATTATGCTGAACCATGACACTGTATCTTTTAATATACAGGGAGTTTCCTAAGTATGATAAAAACGTTAAGCAGTGATTTAAAATGTTAATACCAGGGTTGTATAGGAAAAAAATATTCTATAGTGACTGACATAAAGTTTATCACTTGTGGGAAAAATTTAATTAATCATTCTAAAGAAAATTTTTAATTACATATGGGTTAAAAAAATAACATCTTTATTTATCAAGATTTTTTAATATCTAAGAATGTTTTAACATTAACTAATTTCGTTGGATATTAATGTAAAAACTGTTTGCAAAATAAACGTTTTCATTAAACCATTATCAACTACCTTAAAATATGTTAAAAAATTAATTTCCAATGTATAAGTTCAGGGAAAGTATTAATCGCAACAGACACAACTGTAAAAAAAATGTAAATGAAATCAGGTAATAGGGGAGAAGATATGGCAACTAGTAGGATTTTAATTAAACCAAGATTTATTGAGCATCTTTATTCATGGCAAAAAATTTAAAAGTAACAATAAAATAGTCACCTTCGCAGAAATTCAAAAAATATCCCTGGAACTATCATCAAGCAATTCCTTTTTTTATGAACATCATATTTTTTAAGCATTAAATAGCAGTAAATTTTAGCTTTTTAATAATAATTTATCACACATAAAAAATAAAATCAAAATATGGAAGAAAAACCTGACAAATTATATTTATCCGTAAATCTGGTAACAGTGCAGCCCTGATTTACAGTAAAAAGGTAAAATAATGACTCAACTGATTTTAAAAATAATTATCAACTATTATAAGTAATACATTTACCCCCAAGCTTGAAAAAAAAAGTAGTGAATATAGATTCGCTTTATCTATAAATTCAAAATTAAAATAAAAGCCAACATTTTTTTACATATAAAAATGGCAATGTTAATAAACAAATAATATTATAACAAATTATAAATAATCCCCCTACCTTTACATCTTTTAAACTCTGGAGTGGGTCAGTCAAGTGACTGGAAGGTGGAGGCGCGAAACCAACACTGGAAGGTGGTAGTCCCTGAGAACTGGGTGGCAAACTACCACTAGAACCATAACTATTAGGAAAGCTGCTGGGAGGTTGACTTTGGGGAGGATTATCCGGGACTTCCTGCTTAATTTTAAGGTTTTGTGGTTCATTCTGAAAGGAAAAAAGGGTTAAAATTTTATTCATAAAAAAATCTTTTTTTTTTTCATCTAACGCATTTAAATCCAAAGGAGACAAATCTGACAAATTCTTCACCATCAATCCTTCAATTATTTACCTGTTGTTGTTGTTGAATATGTTGAGTTGGTGGCTTCTCCAAGTTTCTGGGGGAATGTGGATGCCCATAAGAAGGCATGAAACCGTAATGACCCATCGGAGCCGGTGGCTGCGACCCACCAATAGTGACTAGATTACTTGATTGCATCGGTAATGGCGGCTGCCCAATGGGTGTTGAACTTTGCATAGACGGTAGTTCTGGTCGGTCTATTCGTTCAGGACGTTCCAGTTTGTCTTGTCTACATTTTTCGTCCTAGAATAAAGATTTACACATTTTTGAGATCAAATACAGAAATTCCATCTAGGGCAATGGTGATAGTAAACACCAATATCGTCACCCCGGAAGAAAAGTGACATAACTCAAAAAACGGAGTTTTAAGGTAAGCAGTACTTAAATATTTATCAGTTTTTTTTCATCTTACAGGGAATGGTTGACCCAATTGATAGCTTAGTATGATTTTTAAATTTATTTGATATTAAGCCAAAAAAAAATATTTTTAATGTATTTTTTAGGCCTATGTCACTATCAAAAGAGTTACTTTTAGAGTTATGTCGTTTCCCTTTTTACTTGTTAATCAGTAGGTTCATTGAAATTTACAGAAAAACAGGCACAACAAATAGTAATAAACAAATTCTATTTTAAGTAAAAATGTGATGCTTTCCGTGTGGAGGCGATAATAAAATCCCAGAGGGAATGAAAATGAATATTAGTGTGTTAGTGACGGATTTGAGGTATTTAAGATGTATTACTTTTTCAGAATATTCTCTGTCATATTTTATCTGATTTTTTGCATATAACTTAGAAATAGCATTTCTGGACTTGAGTCACTTTTCTTCCAGAGTAACGGTATGCAAACACTAGTCTTAAATTTCAATGAAATACAACCCAAAATGTCAAAGGACTACAGAGATAATTTCAAAAAGAACTTACATCATTCGATCTTGATGTTTGTGTTTGCGGTAAATGCTGTGACATAGGAATAACTTGTGGAATATTAAGAGGTTGCATATTTCCATAAGGTTGAGGTTCGCCCCTATTTGGATTAGTTAGTTCCATAGGTTCTTCTCTGGGTTCCATTTTAATAACTGTATTACTAGGATTACTTTGAGGTTCTCTGCAAAATAAACAAATTATATAAGTACAAAAGGTTCCAATCTTTATTTTACTCGCGTGCAAACAAACGCCATTTTCCGCACCGACCGTAGGTGGTCTAAAAAGTATCTGGTCTGATGTAGATTGAAGGTAAAAATAAACAAAATGTAATTATTGTTTTTTAATTTAAACCCCCCTTAATGCATTAATGGGCAATTACCTCTATATCAGTAAGAAAATAGTTTTTATTCAGCGGTATAGGAAAACCTAAATAAAAATAACATCTTGTAGCGGCAAATGCCTCCGGCGGGAGGTATATAATTATATTATTTTATTAATTAGAGTATTGGACAAAATGATTGGAACAAAATAAAATTAAAGTTATGAGCCTGTGTATAAAAACTGGCCTAATAAACTACATATACTTTCTTACTAAAGATTGCTTCCAAGATATTTATATTATTTATTTAAAAAGATCACCAAAAATACGAAGAATTTTTTACGCCGGACAAAAAGGTTGGAACTTTATTCCCTTTAACAATCTTTTTATATCTTTTTATTCGGATGCTAATTATTTTATACGATGTCCAAATGAAAAGCGTATTCGCGAGATATTCGTAACCGAATAATAAATCTTTATAATGCAGGAATTCGACATGGTGAAATTTTCAAAAGGCTGAGTGTGTTGAAAAACACAGTATCACGAATAATTAAAAAATATAAAGTTCATGGAACGTGATTCCATCTAAAAGTCCGGGTAGACCACGAAAAACGAGTCAACGTCTAGACAGGAAAATTACAAGCTTATCTCAAAATGACCCTTTTTTATCTTCAGTCAAAATACTGCAGAAAATTGACGAATCTAGACCATAGAGATATGTGATAGAACTGTAAGACGTCGTTTAGATGAACAAGGTCTCCACAGCCATAGGCCCTTAAAAAAACCTTTGCTCAGCTCAAGACCATTTTCATTGGACCATAAGTCAGTGAAAACAGGTTGTATTTAGCGACGAGTCTAAATTTAATTTTTTCAGTAGTGATGGGCAAATGCTTGTGAGGTATCTTCGTCCACCCGTAAAACACGGCGAGATCCCTAGTGGCGTGGGGCTGCTTTTCTTGCTATGGAATAATGGGTCCTTTACATAGAATTCAAGAAAAAATGGATCGCTTTATGTACAGGGACATTTTAAGAAATGTTTTGGAACCTTACATGTACGAGAAAATGCCACCAAGCTACACATTTCAGCATGACAACGACCCTAAGCATGCGTCAAAACTAGTAAAGGATTGGTAAAATCTAGAAAAAATAAAAGTTATGGATTGGCTTTCACAAAGTCCGGATATCCGATTGAAAACTTATGGGAGTTGGTTAGTTGTAAAATTTAACAAGAAAACGTAAAAAATGCGACCGAAATTTTTAAAAAACTTACTGAAGCCTGGAATAGCCCTGACAGGAGTGGTATTGAAAATTTAATAAGCTTTATCCCAAAAAGATGTGCCGATGTCATAAGAGCAAATGGGTATCATACCTTAGTATTGTTTATTTTTATTTTTTTGTGGAAAGAAAATAAATACATTTCCGTTTCAACCATTTTGTCCAGCATATTATTTTCTCCTACCTTTTGGTTACAACTTTGGTGACGTCACTTGCAAGTAAATAAATGTCACAAGCTTTGTGTTGTGTGTTTTCAGGTGTTATTTTCGATCTTTAACTACCTAAATAACTGTTTCTTGACCATTTTATATAAAAAAACATATTTCAAGTAACATAATTATCCGTTTCGTACCTCAAAATGGACATAGTTTTTGTGCAAACCGATAACAGACACCTACCTGAGATAGACGCATTTATGATTGTGCGTTTCTTTTAAAATAAGGCTGACTACTATGCTGCAGAACTCAAAAATGTTAAAACAGCCGTGAAAGTACCTCTAAAAAATTATTTATTTACGTGTTTATCATTCAGTACTTCTCAAAATCTTATTGTAGGTTATGTTTATGGAGTGAAGAAATATAAGGAGTACCATCTCTTATAGGAGACGAATTGAAAAAGTGTCCAGCTGTAAGCAGTAAATAACACATAATGGCGATCCTTATCTCTCTACAATCCATAGTTATGTTGTTACCAAGAAATTTATGGTCTGCTTAAAGTGTTTATAAGTTATCTAAAGGCGATATTTTGTTGTATATAAATCGGTAGGTATTTAAAGCAGGATATTTGTATACTTACATTAAAGTGATCTTCACACATAAGAACTTTTGAATGCGATACAAAGCTGTTTGGATCTCTTCAAGCTAATTGTAAACACTTTTTTCGCCTTTTAGGATTTTTGGGACAGATATAAACAGTTTTTGTGGTGTTTTCAGAGAACTATTGGTACATTGTGGCACTACACACCATTTATATATCATTTTTGCCAATAAATTAAGAAATTATTAACAAAATGCACTTTAGTTGTACTCGTTGTTAACTTGTTTACTTGCATATGACGTCACGCGAAACATATGTCGACGTCATTACAGAGACAGCGTTTTTAGCGCGAATTTTATAATTTAAACTTTAGCATTGGGTTTCATTAAAAATACAGCAGATTTTCTAGAAATATAAAATGTATTGTGTTTGTTAGGTACCAAAGAATAATTTAAAACGATTTTTCAAAATCAGTCAAATAGCCTATTGGGTTAAATATCACTTTACATATTATATTTTATCATGTACTAAAATGAATTTCAGTTAGGCATTTTGTAAAATCTATAAAAATTTTAAAGTTACAACCTTTATGTCCAATACTGTATATTATGCATTGTAGATCTTTAGATAAAAAATTTGTAAATTAGTAATTTTTCTAGGGTAGGCATTGCTTTTATGCTTCTATTGTATGCACGCTGCTAGTATTTGAATACCAATGCCAATCCCTGGACTGAAGAACTGATTTGAATATTTTTTTTTAACGAGAACTTAAATAATTAAATACTAAAAATACCCGACTCGAACCATTACTAGCATAGATAGAATCTATTTTTTAGTCATACGCTGCGCAGGGTTGGATCTAATTTACGTAATAAGAAATATGTTTAGCCAGAAACTTTTAGGATCGACAACCTATTTTAAAAGTAATAATAATAAAAAATCCTGATTTTTAAGAGTCGCCACTCACCTTGGAGGTTCCCGACTTTGATACCCAAACGGCTGGTCCTGAGGCCTGCCATCCTTCAGATAACTCGAATGATTCATGTTCACAATCGGTTCCTTATTCTCCTTTAGATTCATCGCATGTTTCGGTTGCAGATGATTAATTAACGGAGGATCTTTCATACCGAAACTTATGCTCTCTTTCAAATTCATATTTTGTGGCATATACAGCAGATTCTCCTTGTAGCTGTGATTGTGAGTCGGCGGTTGACTACTGGAATCTTCTTTGGAGCTTATGCTCAACAACGACGCGTCGTTGCTCGAATCGAGCTCATCCTTGATCAGAGGCTTCTCCAAGGTAACTTTAGGAATGATAAGTTCGGTCTTGTTGAAACTGGGTTTTTGGTCTAAGTTCAGTAGGTTTTGTGGCGGGGTGAGACACACGAGAGGTTCTTTAACTTCGTCTTTAATTTCTTCTTTCTTTGGCAGGATGATTTCTTGTTTAATGTTTTGTTCTAGTTTTGTTTCGTCATGTTGGCAGAATTTCATGGACGCGGGGTTGAATTTTATGTCTTTTACGTCGAGAGCGTTTTCAAGGTTTCTGAAAAAATTAAAAATTAATGTTATTTTTAAACTGCTGACTATTTCAAAAAATAGAAGGGTAAAAGAAACTACAACTTTAAAGGGGTTTTATTGTTTCTTATGTTTAATCGACCCTAAAATATGAAAAAATCGAAAAGGGGTGCATATTTAAGATAGGGGTATATTTGTCCACTATGCAGTTTATTAATTTTAACAGAACCTTTTGTATATAGACATTAGTAAAAAAAGTTGTTCAAAATTATAATTCCAACCGAAATGTCACCTTCTTAAGGCAAACAAAAAGTTGACAAAAATATATTCAAAAAATGAAGAAAAAAACCGAAAAAATACAATTTTGATTTTTTAACATTTTGTCCCAAAACTTCTTTTTAAGTAAATTTAGGTATAGGTATTGCTTTACATAAAAAAAGCTGTTATCATGTAGTAACAAAGATGTGACTTTTTAAAACTTGCTACTCTTATCGTTTGTTTTTTCTAATTTTTCATGTTCTTCTTAATACATTGTCTTATAACTTTTTCCCTGTGGATTAAGGTATACACTAGGCTAGGACTATTAGGCTGTCCCGTCCGTGTATGGGGAAATACAAATTTTGAGCTACGGCTACGCAAGGGTTGGATAAGTTGCGTTTTGATACAGAGATAATGATTATCATTAAATATAATTAAATATTTGTCATCTTGAGGCCTCTACCAGTCCTTGAAGTTTCTAAAATTGGCCATTTTTAGGGGTTCCTAACATTAACTCTAATAAATCATACAAAATTTTGAGTTACGGCTACTCAAGAGGTATCAAAAGTTACGTTTTGATACAGAGATTACGATTATCATTAAATTTAATTAAATATTTGTCATCAAGGACCGCTAGAGGCCTCTACCGGTCCTTGAAAATGGGAATTTAGGTAACTTTTAGAAAAATAAAAATGCCGGTAGAGCCCTTAAGATATTTTTCAATCTTTTTTTATTATTTTTATGGTAACCTACAACTTATAACGCAACTTTTGAGGGGTCTTGTTTAGTAAAATTTGAAAATAAAATATTACGGGACACCCTAATACACAATATGGCTTATTTTACCATCTTTAAAATGGTGTCTGCTTAGAGAATGTAGTTTTAATAGTAGATTTGCTAAAAATAATTACCTTTTAATCAAATTTTTCCTCTCATTTATATCTTCTGGCAATCTAATAGATACATTTAAAGGCATGGGTTCAATAAGATTAGTGGGTTGAATTTTACTTGAGGTGATCACAGGTACCGTAGGAGTGATAATTGTAGGTGTCGAGGTATTGATAGGTTCCGGATCTTCCGTTTTAATCGGGGGAGGCTTGGGATTTGGTGGTTCCTAAAAAAAAATAAAGTGTTATGTTCTTAAAAAAACAAATGAGACAAGACATGAAATTACAATATTCTTAAAGGGGTATTTTAGTCTAGATAGCCAAAATATTAATAGTTTTTTGTTATCGACTGTCAAAAAACCTCCAAAATTTGGCCTTCTAGACTAGAATACTCCCTTAATGAAACATCTTATTTATTGGTTTGTTTTGGAAAAGGTCTTTTTTTTTTTATGCCCGTCCCGTGCATGCAAAATCCAAGGGTGATTGGTAAATTCTAACTTCATATTCGTTGACGAGCACGCCAAAAAACGTATTGTCAGATATTTATTATATCTTTTCCAAATTAATAAAATTTTGACCCTTTGGGTGATGGGTAAATTCTGACTTCGGATTCGTTTTTAGCGCACCGAAAGACATACCGGAAGGTACTTCACATATCTGGTTCAGAACTTTTTTTGTGTGTGTGCCTGTGTAATTAATCTTAAGAAAAGTCTTTTTATTTGATAAGTAAGGCCATAATTTGTTCAATGGAGATATTTAAAGAATGGTTGATGCCGCCCTGTACAGGGTTTTCCCGTATAATTGCGCACCCCTTTAAAATCTTTATTTTTATAGATAGAAAAAAATAGTTTATATGAAAGTTGCAGGATTTTTCATGAAGATTTTCATGGTATAAGATAGAAAAACAAATGATGATCGGAAAATTAACAAATCACTATCAACTTCGTTATTTTAAATGGAACACCCTGTATATGATTAAAAATTCAATTTCTGCTAATCTTCCTTTCAATATATATATATATATATATATATATATATATATATATATATATATATATATATATATATATATATATATATATATATATATATATAATATATATATATATATATATATATATATATATATATATATATATATATATATATATATAATATATATATATATATGATATATAATATATAATATATATATATATATATATATATATATATATATATATATATATATTATATATATATATATATAACTTATCTATTTGGATAAACCCATTAAGTTATTTGAATTTAAAATTGTTTTATATAGTTAGCCATGGAAGTTTACCATGGTTCGTCTTGGAAACCAACAAAAATATAAATATTTGACAGAAGTCAATTTTGGGTTTTATTTTAACTGTTCTTCTTAGCATTTTACTTTTTTGGTACAAAAGGTGTTAAAATTGTCTTAGTTTACGTTGTAACGTTTATTCTGACAGACAGTTGGTAAAATATGTAGACAGTTATAAGAGCTTACCTGGACGATAATATTATTATTGGCATTTGTACTAATAACAGTACTATCAGAGGTGTAACTATAGAACTACTCGTTGTAATAACATTGGGAAGACTACTGACATCAGTGTTTTCCTGACTAGGTTCCGCAGGTTCCATTTCGTCGTTGATCGAACCCGAATCCGAAGTGACGCTCGTCGGACTTTCAGCTCGATCTCGTTTCTTTTTGAACACGCTACCGTCTTTTTCGTCTGTTTCTGTATCCTCGACCTTATCCTGAAAGCAACATTAGGTTGTAGTACGGAAAAATTACCATTCATCATAAGTGATGTGACCTGTGGTGGCGAATCTTTGAAACGCTAATTATATCAGTTACGGGATCTATAAATACAGGCTCGGTTCGTAACCGAGTCAGTCGATGGCAGACCTTCAGTAGAGTCACATCTCGGCTTGATACCGGGAGACCGCCGAGGTACGGCGCTCCCAGGTTTAGTTTAGGCAGTTGGCCGTATTTATAGACCCCGTATAAGTGTTATCGGGTAGAACGCGGGTAGCCAAGGATTTGGGCCCCTGTTGTAGAAGAAGTTGTTTTATTTGTTTTTGTTTGGAACTGATACCGGAAGATTGCCGAAGTACGGCACTTCCAGGTTTTAAGAAAGAAATAGTTTTGTTTATTTTTGTTTGGTAACTGTGAGGTGCTGGAAGATTGCCGAGGTACGGCACTTCTAGAATTTGGAAAATCGTAACATCTGGAAAGTTAATAAAACAGGGAGAGCCTCTTGGATAGTTGGCCCCTGGAGTAGTTTGTTTCAGGTACGGAACAAGGACGCTGTCGCATTGCACTAGGCTGATTGGCACCTTGTTCCCAACAGACACCGTGGGTGAAAATACACGGTTTTCGGTACAGGACGCTGTCGCTTCAGAGGAAGTTGATTGGCACCTGTTGCGCGCGCGGTGGATACGTGGAAGAAGGAAAACTACGAAGAAGGTGACGAAGAAATAAAGGACACCGTGCTCCTAGGGCTAGGAGATTTTACCGGCACGTTGGGGCCGAGGTTTAGAAGAGTTGTTTTGGGAATCAAGGGCGGTGCGCGCCCGGAACTGTTGGGAGAGTCGCCGGAAGGGAGCCGCATCGAAGGTGCTGCACTAGGTGCCGCCTCTGCGATCCACCGGGGCTCTAGCTGACTGAGAGTTAGCAGGAAGTAAGAGATAGTGACGAGGAAGGTATCTAAACCCGGCCGAACCGCGGTGGAATTCAGGCAACGGAGGAAGCCGCGTCGTAAGCGCGAGTCACGGAAGAAGTACACCAGGTACTGAAGAGGATCGACACCGTGTGCGGATTGAGCTGCAAGTTGGCAGGAAGGACGAAAGGAGCATAAGGAATAAAACTACACCCCGCCGAGCGTCGGTGGGTGATTGGTTTGGGAGATAGCCGCACTTGGAGTGTGTGCAAACGAAGGAAGTGCACTAGGTGCTATTAATAGGGGACAGCAGTCACGGAACTGACTGGGATTTTACAGGAAGGGAATTGGAAGAACCAGGAAGCGGGTGGAAGTACCCAGAACCACGGTGGAACCTGGGTTCTCAAGAAAGATAGAGAAATTTAACATCATGATACGAACACCACCAAAAGGGACACAGAACCCGTACAATAGCCGGGAGACAACACAAAGAAAGGGAAACCAAGGGTCAGGTACCACATCCGTGTCTGGAGACGCCGGCCCAGGCATGGATCGTGATGGGGCCCTACAGCTTCATCGGGGTAAAGGTAGAGGAGTCCTGTTCCCGCAGAACGAGCTAGCTGGCGCGATACCCAGGACTAGGCGACGCAGTGAGGGTGATATACCTCGCGTAGCACCTGGAGGAGAACCATACCTACCTTATACCGCATATATAACGAAGGATACCCAATGTTATTTCCCCGATGGAGACAGTATGTCCAAAGATTTCTAACCATACTGAACAGAGATAAGGGGTGGGAAACAATACCTAATTCAAGAAGTGGTACAATTTGAATGGACCAGACGACAGAACGGGGTTTAACACACTCAAATAATGGTGACATTAAAAAGAGTGATGACATTTCCTTCAAACTATTATTCATGAACGAGTGGATTTGCCTTTAGTGTCATACACCACTGGTAGTGCTGGAGGTAGATTATTCGCCCTGTCCCTTTCTTTATCTAAGAGATGGAGAAATCCCCGTAAGAAGACAACTGTCTAGATTGGTTTAAAATGTTGTCACATAATTTTATTGTATAATAAAAGTAACTGTAGTGCATAGAAACCTTTGGTAACACTGTGGGGTACTTTAAAAAAAATGGTGAAACTATTTGTATTTAACCGCCCAGAATTATTAAAATAAAGAGACATATAAAATATAAGATGCCAGATGTAGAATACTCGCTCTGTTTCTTTCCTTATCTAAGGGAGAGATATCCCCTTAAGAAGATAACAGTCTAGACTGGTTTAAAATGTTACCAAATTTTTTTAATATGTAATAAAAGTTAATGTGGTGCTTAGAAACCTTTGTAACATTTTGGGGTATTTTTTTAAAAATGGTAAAACTATATGTATTCAACTGCCCAGAATTATTAAAAATAAAGACATATAAAATATAAGATACCTGAGTTCTTTTCCTATTTTTATTTGGAGTATCTGATTTTTCCGTCTTTCCCTTTTTCTTTCCGGGGGTACCTGGAGGATTTGGCGTAGTTGATTTCTCATTGCTCGTGGTATTACTCTGCTTTACTGGTGTCTTTGGTTCTGGAGTTTCTGCACCACCTCAAACGAAAATATAATTAGGAACTACAAAGACTAGATTATAATTTGTAAAATAAAAATTTATTTCATTATAAATATTTTAAAATAAAACCAAATAAATAAACAATAAACTTAAAAGCAGAAAAATATTTCGGATATTACCTCTTTTACCACGAGCTCTATTATTTTGAGGTTGATCCTTAGCACCTTTGTTTCTTGTGCGCATGCGTTGTGGACTTTCATCGGGACCTTCTAAATAAAACAATATTTTCCTAAGTCTAGGAGTCACCAGAATATTGAATATCAAAATAAAATAAGTCATGATCAATAAAAATTTAAAACCAAATGATCACTAAAAAACTTTACCTGCTGGTGGTGTGTTCCCAACTGCCGCGGGCGCCGTTAGCGGTGGTAACTCATTTGTTTTTCTGTAATGTGCCCTACAATCCCAGCATAACATTTGTCTGTCTTTTCCTCCGGGTTGCCAGTCTTTAGAATCTGGAAATAGCAATAAAAATTAAAAGGACAAATAACGCCAACATTGTTTTTTCTATTTTTTATAATTAATTGCATGCATGCCAATGATACATATGATATGGTCCCTGTTCCACTTCCAATACAACGACAGACGACGGCGATTCGTTAGCATATTGTTGGCCGAGGCATGCAGGAGGATGCAGTACAAGGGTCCAGCTATTTTCTGCATCACTTAAAGTGATACACTTGACTTTTTTTGTTGGGCCAATTAACCTAACTAATTTACAGGTTATGGGCAAAAATATTCTACATTACTTACTCCATTACATAGGAGGTATTGTCGAAGGTTAGGACTGAGCCTTATAATCGTCTCGGGTATTGCGAAGATCAGCAGGGCAATGTCTCTAAGCATTTATTAAAACGGGAATGCTTTTAAGTATATTTTTTAGGGTTATTTTTTTATTAATATTAGGATTAGTATTAATTTTATTAATATTTAAGAATGTCATTTTTGCAGAACAGCAGTTTTAATTTTATTTTTAGGCATAAGTCTAATAAAAAAATTCAGTTTATTCATGTTATTCACTGTTGTATTAACTACAACAGTGAATAACATGACCACATAATGCGATTGACAATCACTCCTTTAACGTCCGGGGTCCGGTTGATACGCCGTCCGCCGAGTCGACGGAATGACCTGCCCGCGGTATTCCCCTCTTCTTGTTGGGCCGGTAGAAGGGGAATCGGCTACAGCACGTTTTCTGTCTGTCTTTATTTTGCTCAAGCCTTTGCCTATTAAATTGACATCTCCTTTTATGGCACTGTATATTTTTTTGATATTTACTATATTTGTATTATGAAATAAAATATTTGTAAAGGGATATTCATACTTAACGCTGGATGTTTGGCAATAGCCTCGTGACAAAATCAAACATAATACAGCAGTTATACTGGTGTAAGATATGTTAAATGTGTAAAATATCACTTGGACAGTCGTGACATTTTACCATGGAACGCTACACGATTAAACAATACAAGGAAATCAGAAAGAAACGTTCTAAACAAAAGCTACTTCACGAGGGGTATCACTGTCCTTAATAAATTTTTTTGTGGCATTTTATCTGAAAACCGCCCATCTTATTGAGATACTTATTTATGTAAAAAACTTGAAATTTTTTCTTTCCGTTTTAGAAAATTTAGTGTAGCCGCTACTGATAAATTCGCGTTAGAAAAAAAAATACATCTTATCACCTAAACTTAATTATGTGTGAAAATTTTTCACGCGTGTAATTTCCAAAGTTTTAAATATATTTAGGAAATACTATCTTGATAATTCTTATTACAACAATTCATAAAGTTATTCACAAAATTATGCGTGGCTATTTCACTTCTAAAAACCGTTTCTAGGTTCTGATCTCTTCTTTAAATCTAAAAAATAACTTACTTGTAGTAAAACAGTGCGAGCACCTATACTGTCCTTGTCCATCCCGACTATCACTATCATCTTCGCTTTCATTGTCATTGTCATCTTCTGTAACGGAACTGGTTTCGTCTGGTTTTTTCTCACCCGGTTGTGGAGAGGGTCTGTTCTCTGTCGCTTCCGGCGCTGGGGTAGCCGCACCACTAGTACGACCTAAGCAATTTTTGTTTTCATTGGGGGAGGATTTAAAAAAATAAGTACTATTTGGAAGCAACTACTTATTATCGATTATTTTTTTAATATAAGTTATGTATTCTTCATTCGATTTTGTTTAGAATTATTAAGAGCCTCTTACACATCCGATGGTTTTAGTAAAATTAATACTGTATATTACTCAGTTACATACAAAAAAAGGTATACTTTTCATAAGACGAGAAATATTTTCTTCAAAGAACCCAGGGTTTTCGACTGGTCTTATTATTTCTAGATAAACTTCTTATTTATTTTTAGTAACAACAGTACAGTTACTAATCATTATTAAAAATCTTTTTCAAAATTTTGGAGAACACAGTCACACAAAAAAAGTTGAGTATAATTTTTATGAGACGTGTTTTTCATAGTAATTTTGCCTTCTGATCACGCACCCGGGATCAGAAGTTCCTCGTCCAGCACGTCACCATTTTTTTCTAACCCCAAGAAACTGCTGAAAAATAGTGAAAATTAACTAGGAAAAACTGGAGGTTTTTTTTTCATAAAAGTTTACATTGTTGTGTAAAATGATCTACTGAATCCAAGCCAACTAACCAGAATTAAGGTAGCAAGTGTAGTTTTTTTTCTAACCTGAAAAAACGAACCAGAAATCACTATTTTCAGATCTTCGCAGATATTGCTCAAATTTCGTAAAGACAGATTATAAAAATTGAAGATGGCAGATACAAAATTTTTTTTTAAATGCCAAATTTCGTAAGAAATGGTTTTTGAGGTTGCTGATTTCAAATTTGAAAACCAATTGCTTATTTTATCCACCATATTGGATCCGCCATCATGAATGTTTCAAATCTGACTTTACATTCGGAATCAGCAACCTCAAAAACCACCTCATTCAAAATTTGGCTTAAATCCGTTGATTTTCGAAAAATTTATTCACCATAAATGCTACCCTATTTCTGGTCGTGGATTTAGATTTAGTAGGTCCTTTTACATAAAAATGTAAAGTTGGATGTAAAAGAAAAGAAACCCAGGTTTGCCTAGTTAATTTTAACTTTTTCAGCAGTTTCTTGAGGTTAGAAAAAAATGGTGCCGTGATGGCGGAATTTTGACCGCGGATTCGTGATCAGGAGGCATAATTACTACGGAAAACATATGTGTCATGAAACTTTATTTTTGTGTGGCTGTGTTATCTCCAAAAATGGTAAGTATATTGTTACTAAAAATAAATAGGCAATTCTTTTTAGAAATAATCAGACCAGGCGAAAAAAAATATTCTCATGAGATTTTTTTTCATAATTACTTTTGTAAGACACACCAAAAAATGTTCAATATGTGGCCCACGCGAAAAGTTTTACTTTTTTTGCCCCGAACCTTTTTGTTGGTTGTTTGGATTATTCAAATTAATGATGTATTAAGAATATGAAATTTAAAAAATATTTTAAAACATCAGCACAAATTTGACGATATGTATCTGTCTAATTTATCTAAGAGATGTAATATACAGGGTGAGTCGGGAGGAACGCACCAAACTCCAGGTGAGTATTGTACACGTGAAAATAATTTTAAAAAACTCATATGTTCTTATCCGTTTTTCTTTGTTTTTAAATTATAGCGTAATTAAGTTGTTTTAAATAGTTTACCGCTTCTTATCACAAATGCTGTAGGTACCGATTGTTTGGTCCGTTTTGTTGTTCTGACATGTGTTAGTATCAGTGTCACTGTGTCAATCATGTTAATCATGTTTATTTAGGAAATTTTGTTTGTAATTACGCTATATTTTGAAAACAAATTAAAATCGTATAAGAACATTTGGGTTTTTTAAAATTATTTTTACGTGTACAATACACACCGGAGTTTGGTGCGTTCCTCCCGACTAACCCTGTATATTGAATAACTTATTTTAGTCCAAAATTAATAAAAGGAAAAGTGTATTATATATATGTTACCTTGAAAGACCGCAGCAGGTAATGAAACTAATAAACCTAAACAAAGTTATTAGTTTTAACCTGAATGCACCAAAGTTGTTCAGTTTGGTTAGAGCTCATTCGTTTTTTTTTAAGATTTGACATTTACCAGCGAACGCTGACATTTACCAAATTCGGTCTTTCATGGTATAGTATTTTCAAGATATAAGAAAATGACTAGACATATCGATTATCTCTGACTGCAATGAAAATCCTCGAAATTGGTTCTTTATGGCCATGCCAACAGGGGTGAGAATAGTTCAGGTCCGCAATAAGATATCCGCGAATAAGACATCATGAATACTTATATATTCTTTCGGCCAGGTAGAAATACGACCCTGTACAAACGGTTGCGATAATTAGATCAACCTACCCTAATAGAACCATAAATGCTAATTTCGAGGATTTTTACTGCATTCAGAAGCAGTCGAGACTTTAAGTCAATTTCTTATATCTTGAAAAATACTATACCATCTTTGATCATATACTAACACGTTTTCAGCGCTTTGCTTTATCCCCTAGGTTAGTATATGCTCGAAGGGTACCACATAAATATTCTTTGCGGTAGGAAACAAAATAAAAAAATCACACGTAATGTCAGTAATTTTAGATTTTAATCCTAGATTTATTTACTATTACTACAAATATTCTTGTCAAGAGTTGCTTCCAATATGTTTAAACTTATACAGAGGGTCCAAGATATAAAAAAATAGTTTGTGTATACAAAGCGAGACAAATTCAATGCTCACGATTGAGATCTCCTAAACGGCAAGAGATACAGCAACGGTCAAATTGTGGCAAAGTTACGTGTTTTAGTGCAAAATTATTTGGTTTTTGAAAAATGTGAAAATATCATTGCCAAAGGTATCTGTAGAAAACGTCAATTTTTTGATTTCTTGCTTTTTTTTGACCAATGACAGATAAACACGAGAACACTTTCTTACAGCACTTTTTAGAGCAGCACAAGATGGTGATATTTACTTTTGTAACCTGCGTTTCCTCAACGGGGCATTTACAATAGTTTTTTTTTAAATATATACCTGGATTTTTTATGAAAGCCGTTGTTATACTAAAAAATCTATGTTTGTATAACAATGAATTCTCTATTATAAAAGATTTTCCAAAAGAAATACTGTGTCAGAAAGAGAGAGGACCACCATTAAAGATAAATTCAGAAATAGTAAAAAGAGTAAGCAACTAAAAACAGATTATATGGAGTTGTCTCGGATATTTTCAGAAGCATTCGATACTTCTGAAATTTACAAAAACATCACATCACTAAGCACTTAAATGTACAGCTTTGATAAAAATTTAACATTTGCCTTACAATGTGAGCTTAGAATTTGTTTTACCCTATTAACAGGGCGTTCTAGATTAGGTTGTACCACCACTGTTATCTGCAAAACCGTAAGATACATTTTTTAAAAATCTGTATAATATATGTAAAATATATTTAAGGCATTTGAGCAAGTTTGGCATAATAACTTCCACCTAAACTTTGTTCTTAGCTCTCCAGTTTCCTTTCTAATTGACTTGAATATTGTATCTGGTCAGTTTTCTAGCTTTCACTAAATTATTGCAGGAATACCCCAGGGCTTAGTACTGGCACCTACTCTTGTTACTTCTTCGACTACTCCCAATCATAGCTTGACTAACCATAGTACCCCTTACCCTAGAAAGCTTTCTATAAAGCAACACGAAGTGCCACTCCTGCATCCCTTTATAGCTCAACTTCCGACTTTGTCCGATTCTTCATCCCTAGAGTATGTAAACTTTCAAACCTGCTGCCTGCCGAGGTCTTTCCTACCCATCCAAACCTCCAAATATTTAAATTCCGCCTTAATGATTTTTTTTAATTCTCTAGAGTAACCACGGTACGACAGTACTTAGGTTTAAGCCCAAGATAAAAAATCTGGCCACACTGCAGAGCGCAAAAACATTTAATAAAGGCGAAATTTGTTTAGTATTTTGTAACAACGTTGATATGACCAAATCTGGAACACCCTGTATACTCAATCGTGACAAATTTTCTTTTAATTAAATACTGCTCACAACGAACAATCATTTTCTGGTACATTTTCAGATACAAACTATTTCCATGTTAAATTGAACACCTTGTATATATAAAAAGAAAAAATAAAAAACATCAATAACAATTAATCTACAAAAAAAAACAAGATGCACTACTAAAATATACAGGTCACTACACAAATACTATATTTCAAAGATAACTTAAAACTGTTGTGAAGTTGTGGCCCTGTATATTTTGTAGAGGTGGCCTAAAAAACTGTAAAATTTTGATAAAACTTTTAATCGTTTGAACAATGTTGTATTCTCTTTTACAAGTAAAATACAGCGACAGCCAAAAAGCAATAAACAAAATTTCGTTTCGTGGGTAGTTCATTTGAGTATAATTTTTGTAATGCTCATATTTTTAAACAGTGTAAACTGGACCTAAATATATATTCAATATTAAACTTATTTAAAAAAATTAAAGAAGTTTTTGGGCGTGAAAATATTTTAAAAATTAGTTCAATTGGTCCTTCGCTATTTTAGTTTTTGGATAATATTTCTGGAGTATCTTGTCTTTTATAAAATCCAAGTAAATAAAACTATCGAACATAACTACTCCTTGTTTAAAAAAAAATATTTTAAAGTCATTAAAGCCAATAAACGAAAAATGCCAATTATTTTAAAATAATTGCCCTTTGTCGTTTGATCGCTTTATAAACTTAGCAAGAAATTTTTATTTTATTTGAAAAGGTAAGTGATTCAGCTAAGAAGAGTGCTATTTACTCAGACTGTGGGAAAACAAACTATACCTGAAATATCACCCAAAAACTAAAATATATTTTGTATTAAAACTTATTGCAAAAATAGGAAAACTGGTTATTCTAAAAAATTCCTTGCTAATACTTCTTTAGGCAGAAGTGTCGTTAAAATTTGACCAAAACATGGATATAAAAAAGGTCAACTTGTCGTAAAATAGCGAAGGCAAAACTAAACAACAAAATTAGGATTGTTTTAAAAATATAGTTTCACGCCAAAAAATGTATTAAATTGTAGCTGAAATGCTTCAGAAATGTAACGTTGCTATTCCAGTTCACAAAGTAGTTACTACAAAAACTATTCTACCAAACATTACTACATGCAGATCAAAAAATAAGCCAACATATTTACAAGGATATACAATGTAAGCTGTAATGTTCGCAGCACAAGAAAAACTCTTTTATTATTGATATTTTAGCAAATTTTTCTGGAAAAAAATTCAAAATAAATGTGAAAAAAATATAATAAACGACACAATAAAAAAAAACAAGTGTAATATAACTTAGTTCAGCGACTGTAGTAGCTCAGCAGCGATATCCCGTGAACTTGAAATCGAAAGATTCAAAGATCGCCGCCTTGCCGATGCGCTTTTAGTAATTGGCTGGCAATAAAGCATTGAAAATAAAAATAGTAAATAAGTTTTTACGTTATTTTTTTGTTAAAACTTTTATTAATTGCAATAAAAAAGTTAAACAGATTTGCAGAAAAAAAATATTTTTCTAAGAAACTCAACAAGGTACATCGCCGTCAAATGCTGAGTACCGAAGAAGGAGGTTGTTGGAAAATAAGCAGAATTTTTTTAAGTATGTAAAATTGTTAGAATTTTATCTAAAAGAAAACTTTCGTTTAAATAGGAAATATTTTCATAAATTATTCCGGGTAAAGACATAATTGACACATTTAAAAGACATTATACTTATATGTATTAGTGACAAAAATTAAATTCACACAATAAAAATTCCGCGATAACGTTTTTTTCTACAAGCGTGCGGAAAATAGCACTTTTCCAGTGCGGAAAACTAAAATCTTTTAGTTTTTGGAACAAAAATTAGTATATAATTATAAAATAATGCATAATTTTGCTTATAATAGTTATATATTTGAAGAAAATGAATTTTGCTGTAATTTTGCAGTCTTTTTATAACATTTACTAAATAAAATAAAATAATCCTAATTTACTAAATGTAAGTACATATTTTTAATAACTCCATATAAATTATCAAAGAATCCATAGCAACCAACTAATTTTATTGTTTATGCATCTATCAAAAATTAATTTTCTGTCACTTTTTCAACCAAATTGGAGAAACATTTTTTAATGGATTCTGACGACGATTTACCAGCATCGATTACCGAAGCAGCAGAAATAGCAAGTATAGGTCTTCCTGCCCATGAAATCTCGTCACAGGTAGTAAAAGAATTTGTTATGTTTGAGAGCTGTGTCAAAGTAAGGGTGTGAAGTGTTTTAAAGAAGAGATTTTCTGGCTATTTCTATTTATCAAAACATGTAAACCCAATACATTCTGGTCTAGATATCTATGCAAAATGTATTTTAAGTTACGAAAGAACATAGATTTAAGCAAGTTTTTCAAAGTGACGGCCTACTTAAAAAACAAAGCTTGGTTTTATACCAAACGGGCTTAACCCTTAAAAAGAAATATCGAAATTCAAGGATGAAGGTCAGATGATACATTTACATAAAAAAGTGGCTCAATGATTGCAATTTTGTAGAGTAACAAACTATTTCCTGAAGACCAAGGAAAGTATTGATACGACATCCCAGACTACAAAATCACAGCTCTGAAGCTTTGTCATTTCTGGAGATGCCGAAAATGGAAAATTTTAATCCATATAGAAAGTATGCCAGTTTAAAAGCCGCAACACCACATGGGCAATTTTTTGTAACTATAAACAGAGTATGTACAGTACAATGTATCGGCGTTAAAACCTTCGAAAATGCCATCGGAAATAGCGGCTATCTCAAACTCCCACCCGGAATTGTATACTGGGCATAGCTTTCGCTGGTCGTATCAACATTTCTCGCAACTCCGAAGAACAAATATCCAACATTAAACGCCTGGAAGGATACCTCGAGAATTCAACAAATTTTAGAAAGGATATTTCAAACAAAATACTCAATTTTACCGAAACACCTTCCACTATCCAGAAACAACCGTCAATGCCATCTTCCAATGTACTAAACCTCTCGGTTCAAGAAACTACCTCCATAGTTGCAAAAGATTGGCTCATCAGAAAAGCAACTCGCGTCAGCAATAAATTTGCAAAACCCGATCAATTGCACTTTTACTAGAAATGTTAATAATAATAATTAATGTATAAATTCCTTCGTTAATAAATAAAATTTTAATCATAAATCTTTAAAATTATGTTGGTTTTTTCTCTCGCTTGTAAAAAAAATATTGTTCCTAATACTTGCGGAAAGTAACTTTTCGCTCTTAGCTGCTTACCCAAACTCCGCTGCGCGTCTTTCGTGTAACGGCAGCCGCGTGCGGAAAAGTATTACTTTCCGCACTTGTTACGAAAATAACTATTTCAGACATTTTTCTAGTACATGACTGATTGTTACCATAACAAAGTTTTCTTAAATTATGAATAGAGAAAAAACTATGAAAAATCAAGAATATAACAGTTTTTCATAAGCTATGAACATCATAGTCCACAATGTTTTTAAATACAATGATAGTCACAGACTGAAATAAATTTCATTAAAAGTTTCAAAACATTTTTAGAAGTAAATGATTGGACCTTTTTTTTAATGCACTTCTTACATACATTTAAATTTACAGTCACATAATATTTTTTAAAAATATTTTTCAAAAAAAAAAAGAAAAATTCTAATATATATATTTGAAAATGTATATCTTCCTTAACGCGTATTCATTTTGCGAAGAAGCCGCGCGAGGCAAACCTGCTGATTTGCTCTCCTAGCACCCACTTAGGTTTTTTTTACTAAATTAAAGGCCGCGCGCGGCTGTTTGAGCCACCTCGTACAATGACGCGGCGGCAATACCACCAAACAGCCTTTACCGTGCTGATAACATCAATAATTTGGCTGATCGCTGCAGTGTTCTCTCTACAGCAAGTACTGCTTTGGTATCCACTTTCAGAAGCAACGACAATGAACACTCCGCACGCGGCAACCTCTTTACATACATAAGTTATGGCGACAACAGACAAAACAAAACGTAAAGATCAGCAAAACCTTTAAAGCGCGATTTTTTTGGCTTACAATACTTCACAGCGAGGGAAGCAGAATTACATTTGTATATTTCAAATTTCAGCATGTCAAAAAGTGCATTTAAAAAAATTACCAGACTTTATTTCAACCTTTGTGGTATCATTGCATATATTCTTTTTTATAAAATATGTAAAAGTATGCAACATATTAGAAAGTTATTACAAATTTCTTAAAATACTTCATTTTTTGATAAAAATTTAAAGTGCGGTTCTACACCTATTTTAAAATAAAATTTTTCCAAGAAATCATTTTTTTCCATATGTTACATACTTTTTGGGACACCCTATATTACGACACGGGTTATATATACAAAGTGGATTATTTTAATGTATCGTCAGCTTTAATGTTATTTACCGGATTGGTATACTATAATTTTTGTTAGTAGCTACATATTTTTTATTAGTTTAGTTAAAATTATTGCCCCTTGATTGTTAGTAATCTTACGATGTTATGGACAAAGCCTTATAAAAGAGAAGTACTGTGATACTCAAAAACAATAAAATACAAACTACTGACATAAAAATTACTATAAATACCTTTTTACTCCAAAAGGTGGTGCTTGCTTTAAAAAAAATCTGGTCAACTAGACACTTTAAATGGCCTTATGCAAAAGGTGAACTCTATTTTAAGCCTGCCTGTTTGTAAATTAAAAAAAACAGTGTGATAAAAAAGTATATAACTAACAGTGTATTAATGGCGATATGGACTTAAAACAAGTCATAAAGTTTATATAACATATGTGTCAAAATTTGACAGATTTTTGTCTAAACAATGTCAAAGTTACGAACTTTAAGAGCAGTTATTTCTAAAAACTTTAACAACTGGAAACTTTTGTCTTAAACGCTTATCAGTAGATTCATTTGCTAATAAAATAAAGTTTTAAATGTTTCAGTCTACAAATAAAAAAAATTAAATAATTTTTCTTACAGTTAAAAATTTAAACAATTAGCAACAGAGCTACTCAAAAGCCTTGTGCGTAAAGTCAGTTGAAAATTGTGCTCACCGCAATATTTTTGTTTGTTTTTGAATCGGGAAAATATGCCGATGTTTTATATTTAAGACAACCATAGTGTAAGTATACCAAAGAGTTATGAAAACGGAATGTGTGCAACCGAAAAATCTTATTCTTTAAGCAAAATAAAAAAGTGCTGTTTTAAACCATAATAAATTGTGTTCTTAAAATGGATATTAAGGCTATTCTTGTGGTAAGTCCAATTATTTTTTAATTACAAATAAAAACCTAACAATAATTTGTTTCCTACTTAAATTTAATTACACATTATGAAACAGGTGCGGTGTTGCCAACTTTTTTAAACTTTGAAAGTCCATATTTCGACAAAAAAAAAACTTTTGACCCATATATTCTTGTTTTTTTCGGCTTGTTTTGAGCTCCACTATCGCCCATTAAAATCGTGAGCATCATACTTTTTACACCCTGTATATGCAGGGTGGCCGTAAAATACGTTACCAAAATTTGACGACAGATGCCTGACGTCAAAATTAAGGGTTTTTAATTGGGCGGGTCGACGTGGCCATGATATTTTAGTGGCGTCTGTCTAATCTATTTATCATTTAGTCACTGATACCAAATCAGCATGGCGACCTAACTGTCTGCAACTTCTTTTTGCGGAGATATGTAAACTCAAAAGTATTTGAAACTGATCCACAAAGGACTATGATGAGATTTGGCGTACAAGGTATTCAAAAAATACTTTTTTTCACATTGCTAATCAAATGGCTACTCTCATACTTCCTATTAATTAATTAAAGATTATTAAATAAACGAAGTTATTTACGAAATATTTATGTTTCATTGGAGAATCCTGTATAATTAGACACTGTGAAATGACGTTTTTCAATGGCATAGTGATCGGTTATAAGAAGTAAAAGTTTATAAAAGTGACGTCATTAGTAAATATTTCACTGTTTTTTTTATATTACCATTATTTTTATAACCCAAATATTTTTTGCGGTAACTGCATATATTTAAAACCTATTTTAATTATTAGACAGTACTGCTGGAGGAACCGCTTTGCAAAAAAAAATATTGTAAATGACTGTTTGCAAAAATTATTAATTCCCAAATTTTAAAGTATTTGAACAAAAACAAAATTATATAGTACGGTTTTCGTCGCGAAAGATCCATAACAGATCTTCTTTTATTATACAGGAATGTCCTCTTTTATAAAACAATTTCACCCAATGAAATTACTCCCCTAGCAGCTCGAAATAGAGCAAGACAGACAGCCACTTTCATGCATATATTTACTATTTGGAGACGCACCGAAATTCCACTTTGTTCAGCAGGTAGAGTTAGTGGAGTTGCTCATGTCGATACATAAAAACTTTTAGTAAAATTAACAAAGATTATTGCAATTTAAAAATATTTAAAATATTCTCATAACATCGAAATTATTTACTTTAATTCTGTTTTATAATTATTCACCTTTTGTTGATGCACCTTTAATTAGCACAGTAAATTCACTTAATATACAAACACAAACTGTTTATTATTTTTGTTGCCTAACTGACCATTATTCTTTAAAGCTTCAAGCACCCAATATGAGCATTTCTTTAGGCCACCACTATCGAAAACCACAACTTACCTGCAGTGGATGCACCATTACCTCCTCTACTATTTCTAGTATTCCGTATTCTACGGAGAGAACCCTGCCTGCGTCGTCTATGAGGTCGGTTGTTGTTTGCTCCGGGAGTCTTTTTCCAGAGGTAGTAAAATTCAACCAATTCAGGCTACAAAAAAACACAAATTTAATAAATTCACCAGAATATACTTAAATAATATATAAACTTACTGTATCACGATGAGGCAACAGATCCTTCCTTATTCTAAAAAAGTTTTTGCCAAATTGCCTTAACCCCTTCACGAATCTCTTCGTCTCCTCCTCACTCCATTTCTTATCGATACCTTTAGGAACTGGACATTTAACTAAAGCTTGCAAAGCTTTTCCAGGATCATAACCGGAATCGTGCAACTAAAAATATACATTTGACACTTACAAAGAATATTTAACAATTTATTAAAGAAGAATCTAAAAAAATATTTGCTAGAATTATGGCTAAACAACCTAACGTTTTGTTATCTTCCTTACCACATCTAATGCATTAATTGTAGTATCGTCCCTAGAAGCTGCATTTGCGCCATCTTCCGGACAACCTCCATCACACATTCCCGCAAAGGCAGCCATACTTCTTGCAGCCCGGAGATACATCAAGAGATCTGAGTCTAGAGTCATTGCAGGTACCCATCTGTCAAAACAAAATTTTGATAAATATACCTAAGAATACTCTTTTCCAATCTTAAAACATGGAAGTTAATAACTTAAAAAATAGTCATCTTAAGCAAACTTGTGAAATAAATACAATAACAAGTATTAGTAATTCAACGACTATATACTAAGGGACTGCTCAGTTCCATTTAACGTAGGTTGAAAAATTTAGGGGAAGCGGGCAGCTGCTGTGACGTCACCACCGGTGACATCACAGCCACAAAACATCGATGTTTTGTTACTGATGTTCGACGTTTATAACATCGATGTTAGATGACACAAACATCGATGTTTACCTTTCAATGTTCATCATAAAAAAAGTTTTAAACTTAATTTTTCTAACTCCAAAAATAAAATATTATTTTTTTGAGTGATAGTATTTAATTTTATATGAAGTTGCTTAAAACTAAAAATAAGTAGGTTTCGCTCCACTCGTTCAACTTCGGGGAATTACCGACTTGGCATAGTGGCATATTTTGTCTTCTTCTCACTTGATCATAATTCCATAACTACTTCATACTTTTTGTTACAGAATTATTTGTTTATTTTTCAATATATTTTTAATTTTTGTTACAAAATGAGCTTAAGTTTTTGGAGAAAAAAATATAATTTTGAAATTTTTCGATTTTTCATTTTACTTCGACTTAAAAAATATATTTTTTTAAATAGTAGCAACCTTTTAAATTTTAACATCGATGTTTAGCGAACATCGATGTTTCACAACCGATTTCTACAAGCAATCGATGTTTGCTTTCGATGATAACATCGAGATCCCAGCACTAGCCAGCACCGGTGCTGACGTCACAACGAGTTCGACCTTGGCAGACAGATTTGGTGGTGGCAAACAGGATGGCAAACTGAGTCATCCTGTGTAGTTTATAGTCGTTGTTAGTAATCATTAATACTTATTTATAATTCATACCTTAATTCTTCTCTGATATGAGTATCCTCTGGGTCAGGAGCTAGTTGTTCTGGTGCAATCCCAGGTCTGTATTCTGGTAGCCGCGCCTAAACATTATATAAGTCACATAATTTAACTCTAATAAAATCATTAAAGTAAAAAAGGGATTTTTTAATTGTAAAACGGGATAAATATTTACTCTTAAATAATAGTTACGAAACTAGACGGAACTGATATATTATTTTGCCTTCTTACACACTTAATAATATACAGGGTGTCCTCAAAATTAGTGAACAATATTTCTATGACTTTTGTACTTCTTAAAATATGAAAAAAGTTCGTATACAAATGCCTCGAAAAATGCCCCCTTATGATGACTAGAGCCTCTTGAATTTCTGGAACTGTTTAAAAGATAAGCTAGTTAAAAGCAAAAGAATGGTTCGTAGGACATTTTACAGTGATTTTTTTATATTTTAAATATAAAATACGTATTTTAAAAACTAAGTAGTTAAGTACTTAGGGACAGTAAGAGGCAGTTTATTAACAAAGGACTTAAATATTGGGTGGTTTCCAGAAGAAAAGATTTTTCAGACAGCAGGTCCCACAGTCCAGATATTCTATGAATAAAAGAGTGGAAAAAGTAAAAACAACATGTCTTTTCTAGATGGACTGTTCAGTGATACTTGAGAGTGAAACTTTGTGTTGTTGGGATATTAGAAGGATATATCCCTTATAATATCCCTATCCTAAGAACATTAAGACCAATATTTAAATAGATTTTAAAGAGAGATATTTAAAACTAGGATAAATTTGAACTCTTAAGACCACTTGATCACAAAATGTTTATAGTTAATCATCAGAGTCTTAAAAAAACTATTCCTTATTTGAGCCATACACTGTTAAAAATTCAGTTAAAATTCCACAATTTTGATTATAAAACACTTATAATTTTTACCCATTATATTACATAATCAAAAACCTATATTATATTTATAAGTAATTTACAGAAATATGCCTTTTTACTTAGTCATATCGTAATAAAGAATTGTTACTTAAAAGCATAACTAAATTATCCACATTTCCATAAAATCTAGAATATCTTAAAAATTCGTTATTTCGTTAATTCTTTAAATTAACTCGCGTTTTTTTTTTTCGTTAATTGAATTTATTGTTTTGTAGGGAGAACAAAATGCAGGTTGATCTTCATAATCAAGAACAAATGCAGTATGCAACAAAAATATGACAGTCATCAGCTTGATTTACATCAAGCGTATCTCGAATGATTTTTATTGCCCCCAAAAAATTGTTTGCTTGCTACAATTAAGTGCCTCGAATTTTCTTCAGGTACTCATTTCGCTAGCATATTCAATGAATAATTTCCATAGTCTGGCTCTAAGCCATAGAAAATCACTCAAACATTAACAAAAAAAATAATAAAAATCCTTTTACGGGCACATCCAAGCAGTGGTGGAGGTTAAAAAATGACGAAGCAGGTATAATCGAAGAACTTAAGGAATGAATCCTCCAAAGTCGAAAACACTCTTGCGGCAGTTTTCGATTGCAGATGATTTCTCCTTTGGTCTTTGAGAGTAAGATCCGGTTTTCTCTTAAAACTCGTGGATCAATTGAACAGAGGCCAAAACGGAAATCTCTCCAAAAAAGCAAATATGATGTACGTTTATTTTGTAATTTTCCAGGTATTTTATTTTATGCTTCATATTTTGTAGCATACCTTAACCACATTGTAATTTAACTTATATTTTTACTATTACCTGCTGGGCATTAGGGTATTGGCTTAAAAAAATAATAACGTTTGTAAATATATTAACAGTATACCTAGTGGAAAAAACCTAATAATAATATTTAACTGTTCTACTCCCCATATTCTACTTCAAAATTACCTACATAGAGATAAGTTTCAAAATAACATGGAAAATCCAAATTTTTCTTTAAACATATAAAAAATTTAAAATCAGTGAACTTTTTTATTTAATTAATAATCAAAAATATTTACATTATGGGCCACATTGTATAGGGCTATCCAACAAGGACAACACAGACCGCTGTACTTCGAAAAACAACGAAGGACATATACTAACCAGAACATTTATATTATTAAGATAATTATCTGGTGTTCTTAAGTTTAATTTATGGTTTTTCTTATGTCGTATCTGTTTTTAATGTATCAGCTTATATCGTATCAATAATATTTACAAAAAAACTACCATTTGTTACCAATTCGTAAAAAATATAAACAATTTTAAAAATTGATTTTTTAGTCCAATTGGCCAAAGGGTGAACAGGTATCAGTATCAATCTGTCAGATATCAAGGGCAGGGTAGATAAGGGTATTTCTCTGTAAACTGGGCAACTCACTGTCCCAGGCCGATATAATATGAAAAATATAGTTCATTTTATAATTTGTACTAAACTTAAAAAGATAATTACCTAATTTACCGCGCTCCATCGTAAAATATCCAATAAAATAAAGTTTATTACATTAAAAACGTTTTTATAATGCTCAAAAAACAGTCTCCCGCAGGGTGTTTATCTCACAATTTTTTTTTCAATTCATACTTATATTTGAAATATAATGTACTTTTTACTGACAATATCAGGCCAATTTATTTTTTAATTTAACAATGCATAAAAATAATAATGTTTATTTTGTCACCAATTTTATGCACAGTCCCCTATCTCTTATTTAAAACTGCCTCGATAACATTAAATACAATTAATCTTTATTTCTACATAGTGGTTCGTATGCTTTTTAGGTTTTCCCCAATAATAATAATTATATAAAATTATTAATCTATGAAAAAGTAAGTAGGTGAGCGTTTGTCGAGACAAAAATACGCTTAAAGTTGCCCAGTTAACAGAAAAATGCCCATAAATATCTTCTCGATTAAAACGTGCAAAAAATCGATGTTTTTGAATTAAAAATATTTTGTTCTAGATCAAGAGATATACGAGGAATCCTATAAGTACATAAAAATACAGTATTCCATTTAAAAAATATATCAAAATGATCCCTAACAGCTTTATTTGATGTTTTGTATTTGTTAATTGTTTTTCCATTAATAATTTCTGATTCGATAGGAAAAATTATATAGTATGGCTATTTCAGTTTTTTTTTTATAAAAACAGGTAGAGTCAAAAACGCGGCCTATTAGTCCTTGTTGGATAACACTGTTCCTACATGGTTAATAAAAAACGGATTTTCCTCGTTACCTGAACCACCCTATACAAAACACACAGTTACAAATATGATCCACCATTACTACCATTTATATACATACTGGTTGAATACGTCATTGGTATGTTTCTCAAACCAGTTGTTGGTCATAAACATACCGACTACCATGCTTTGTTAAGCCGTACATGTAGTTCCCGATATAATCGTGCAATCTGCCAAAAATGTATCATGCCAATAATAGACGGAAGTTATTTACAAAAGATGGCTGCTCACAGAAATGTATAAATATTCTATTTTTTTTAGTTTTCCAAGAATCCTACAAGCATACCAAAGGTTACACAGTAATTTTTGAAGACGTAGTCAATTCTTTATTTTTGCGACAGAAAATTGTTATTCGGAATAGTGTTGTTGCATACGAAAAATTAAAGCTTATTTAAGAATAAGGTAATTGTTTAGAATCAATCGAAAAATAGTGATATTGACATATCTTTTTTTTTATTTGGCTTCTATTTTTTATTTAACTGCAAGTATATGATTTTTACAATATTTTTCCCCGTATTCACCCCCAAAGCAACATTTAAAGAAAGTTTCCGGTAAATTGCAATAATGTAATCCATTGAACTGTATTTAAATATTTAGGGTCACCATTTTGTCAAAAAGATTATCTTATGAAAGTTCGCACGTAACAGTGTTGCTGATGTGATGAAAAATTATTACTTTTGGGTAATTGTTAGTTGGGCCTCTAACTCTATGCACTTCAGCCATTGTTGTGGGAGTTTTATAATTCCAATTTTGGTAGTTGGGCACGAACCCATTCATGCACAATGTCGTTAAGATCATCATCGTCTTAACATTTTGTGCCGCCCAATGCGGCTTTCAACAGCCCAAAGATATAAAAATAACACGGTGATAAATCTGTAAATCTGGAATATAAGGTAGATCTGGAAGAACCTCCCAATGCATTTTTTCAAGGAAAATTAGGCAGTATGAGGTTGGACGTTATCGTGCAGCAGGATGACACTCCTGATTGAATGTTGTGTGTTTGAACAGAATGCATGTTTAACTTTTTAAATGAGCAAGTCAAAATAATAATGGCACGTCATTCTTTCAAAATATTGGACAAGAGACACCTTTGCTATCCCAAAAGGACCGTAGCTAATACTTTACTGGCTAAAGGTATAACCTACACTATTTTCGATTGTGCGGAGATAGAGTGAAGCCACTCTAAACTTACTCTTTTTGATTTTTACCTTCATCTTGGTATAGCCTATAAAACAACAGCTCAATAGAGACTTTAAAATGTCAATGTTGTTGTTCCATAGTCATCAGTTTGGCTGACCATCTTGCGCAAAGCCTGCAAGTTCTGGTACCTTTGTGTAAGCTTATTTTCTGTTGGAGTTTACTTAGATGACAGTGGCCTGTCAGAAGTCCTACTACTTATTTTATCTGAGTGCACTCTAAAAGCAGGACCTCTGCGGCTCTGAGCTTTTGAAAATTTTTGATGAACCGGTTCTTGCTAGTTCATCTGCTTTCTCATTATCTTCTATTTCCGAGCGTTCAGGAACCCAGAGAAGTTCTATCCTGTTGTTACTGGTTGTGCAGGCATCCCTTTATGATCTTGGATGAAAAATGATAAAAATTTAAGGTTTTCAGGGCAGCATAATTTGGTTGTGATATCCCTGTTTCACATTCTTTTGAACAGACATGTCAGTCTCTGCAGACGGTTTAGTCCCATGACTGTCGTTACTCGGTGGTGCCACTATCGCGTTCTCTAAAAGGTGCCGTGAAAAACAATCTCTGTATTTTTTGGTACTTTGACAGTGTTGACGGAACTGGAAAAAATGGATTAAACATCTAAAAACACGGAAGCCACGGTCTCCAGTACTTAGGCTTCATACAAGCCTCCATGAGTAGTCATAAAGAAAAAAAAAACAAAACTGTTGTATTAGGAATAATTGTATAATGATAAATTTGAAATATATTAATTTTATATATAATAACAATAGATGAGTTTCATTAATTATTGTTTAAACCAATAAAACTACTAATTGTTATTTTAATCTCATTGTCATGAAGGCTAATTTAAAAAGGTGCTCATAGAGTTTGTGAAAGTTTTATGCCATAACTTCTTTCTTATTTCTTACACCTTCTAATAATTTCTAAACATAGTTAAAATATTTGAATTGTTTATTCTTTTACAATAAAAAATAGAAAGTTCAACATTATCTGTAAGCAGCACTACCAAATTCTGTTAAATACACAGCCAAGATTCAACTGACTAAAAAAGATTTTTCAAATATAAAATTTTGACGTTACCGTGTGTTTGTTTTGGGTCAACGTACATAAATATCTTTTACCTGGTTTCCGGGACCCACCCTTATCTCTCCTTGGGTTTGCGCCATATTCGATTGTTTGTCCAGTTTTTCTTATGTGAAAGACTTTGGTAAGTTACATATTAATTACTGAAAAAGAAAAAAATATATATTAGTTAGTTGCTATTGTGTAGGAAAAGAAAGGGTGTCATTTATGTTATTTCTCCTTATTCGCCAGACCTAGCTCTATCGGACTATAACCTATTTCCAGATAAAATAATTCCCTGAATATTCCAGGTTTTCTGTAACATAAAGCTTAAAACTCCAGAGTGTCCAATCAAAGCAGTATACAGTGGCGTTTCCTATTTGGGCGGTCTCGAATTGCGCACCATATACAGTGCCGAACAAAAGTATGGAAACATTTCATAAATATTTACTATTTGATATATTATTATAATTTTTTTTATGAAATACCATTTTTATGTTAAGAAACGGGACTTAAAATATCATACCTTAAGAACATAAGTTACACTTAAAAATATTTAATAAAAACAAAATTTATTTAAAAAATGATAAACAAAAGTATGGAAATATTTCTAGAGTACGCAAAAAAATATAAATTTAGTCTATAATTTAAATATATTTTTTTAATATTTAGTTGGCCACCCCTTGGTTTTAATGACTGCTTGACATCTCCCCATTGAATCTATTAGCTTTGCACAATAACCGACTGAAATTTTATGCCATTCTTCCTGCAAAACTACCCATAAATCTTCTCGGTTTTTAATGTTTCTTTTTCTAATTTGGTTTTCTAAGTGCCTCCAAAGATGTTCTATTAGATTTAAATCGGGTGATTGGGAAGGCCAATCCATAACCCGAATTTTTTCCTTTGAAAGCCAATTCTTAACTAGTCGGGAGGTATGCTTAGGATCGTTACCCATTTGGAAAATCCATGACAAAGGCAGATCATCTTTGTATGGCAACAGGTTACTCTCCAATATCTCAACATACTTTTGAGCATCCATATGCCCATCAATTCTGACTAACGGACCAGTACCAGATCGTCTAAAACATCCCCACACCATTAGATTTCCTCCACCATGTTTGACAGTTGGAATCAAATAATTCGGGTCGAATCTTTGACCAGGAGGCCTTCTTACATACCCTGTAGAATCACTCCCAAATAAATTAAACTTACTTTCATCACTGAAAAGTACCGAAGCCCACTGATTTTGTGTCCAGTCTTTGTGATCTCTAGCAAACTTTAATCTTGCCACTCTGTGGCGCCTGGTCAACAAGGACTTTTTAACGGCGCGTCTACCATAAAGGTTCTCCATTATTAGGCGACGTCTAACAGTCATGTCAGAAAGGTTTACATCGGGGTATTCCTCCTTAAGTTCCTTATTAATATCAACGGCAGTTTTTTTTGGTCACTTCTGGCTTTTCTTAAAATTGTTTTGTCCATCTGTAAGGAAGTTTTTCGTGGTCTTCCACTTTTAAATGCGGGTTCTACAGTTCCTCTTTGTAAATAGCGCTTAATAATTTTACTTACAGTACCCCTTCTTATGTTAAGACGCTTGGAAATATTAATTTGCTTCACACCCTTTTGATATAATGCAACTATTTTCTATTTAAAGCCAAAATCATAATACTTACACTTTGGCATTTTATTTAGAAAGACTACTCCCACTATAAGTTATTAAGGCAGAGCAATAACTAAAGTAAATTTAAATTAAAATATATAAAATGTTTCCATACTTTTGTAAACAACAAAATACCAAAACATCATTACATTCGGCAAAAAAGAGCTCAACGTTTTTTTATATTTTATCAGTGAAATTTTTGAGGTTTATCAAGCATACACAGAATACAGTGTTGTCGGTAAGTTGCTTATCCGTAAGGTATAGTAAAAAAATAAAATGTTTCCATACTTTTGTTCGCCACTGTACCTCTTATCTAACCTTTTTAACACGAATTGCGCACTGTATCCTAAACCATCCAAATCTACAAAATATGAATTGCACACCAAAACGTTTTTATACTGATTGCTAACACAAAAATCGATGGTGTTTTAGGATATAAAAAAACTAAAATATTTTTAGTACAAACATAAAATTTAATTCTATTAATTTTTTCAATACATTGTATTTAATGTACATAAGTTTCACTTCGAATTTTGTTTAAAACAATTACAATACCAATAGGATAAGTGCGTTTTTTGAAAATTACCATTCAATTTGGCGGGAAATGATTAATAGCAATTTGTGGTTCTAGTTAGCTACACCTTTGAATTTAAAACTTTATTCAGCTTAGCCGCGCCTTCTGCGAAAACACAATTGAACGGGGACTCACTCCATTTCATATATACTTCTTTAGAATTTTAAATTCAAAGGTTAAATAAACATTTTTCCCAATATAGTGGGGGCTCGATTAACCGAACTAGATGTTATAAGGCATTCGGATAATCGAAAAGATAACTTACCTAGCCCGCGTACACATAATGCTAAGTGTTTATTTAAAACAACAAAAACAAATTAAACTTATTAATTAAAATCAATATTTATAAGAATTAGACATACATTAACGTAAGTACTTATGTGCATAACTGGGGTACGGATAAACAAACTCGATTATCTGTTTGGCTCAAAAAATGGCCCCAAAATAGCATAAAATAAAGAGGCGCTGGTGTAGCAGGGGGTATGGTGTGAACCAATGAGGAACAATGAAATTGACCGCAATATATAAAATGAAGTTTAAAACAACGAGGTTATGAATTTAAAAACGGTCCCCTGCACCCGCCCTCAATTTAGGCAATTTTAGGGCCCTTTTTTTAAAAGAGAGGGGTCCTTCTTTTCAACCAAGTTCAAGTTTTCCGGTCCCGCCCTCAGCCTTATAATTTATAATATGACATGTTTGATGATAACTTTAACACAAATCATAATAAAAACGTCATAACCAAAGTTAATCGTGCCCGCCCAAATGCAGTGGATACAGATTTCTTTTGCTTACAATTGGTTTAACGCCTAAATTCGATTCTTGTCATTCAAGTATCAATATTGACAACTGTAAATAATGTAACTAACTTGGGCAATAATTGGCGATTATTGATCTCAACCCAAATTGCCTTGATTATTAATAGTTCTTATTATTACGTCCGTTTGTTAAATAGCTATTAATGCATGTTTCTTTGTTTACAGCAGGCTAAACTAAGAATAATCAACAAGCCCTCGTAAACATAATTATAAATGAAAATTTTATATAATTTACTACTGGTATATTAATAATCTTGGTTTTCATGGATGGTTTATTTTTATAGCCTTTTTATACGTAATAAATAAGAGAATACGTATTACTTGAAACATTTTTATTTTGTTTACCTATCTTACAATTTCAACGTACACCACACAAATCAATCATTGTAATTTTAATTTATAATTTGGCAACTTTACCAAACTGGTTAATAAAATTATCATTTTTTTATAAATTATTATAAAAAATGTAAACTAATTTATTTATCTACCAGCTTACGCCCCGACCTGTTGGTAATGGACAAGATAAACTTTTTATAGGGTTTTAAATTAAAACGCACATAAAAAAATAATTATTCACAAAATTAAATATTTAATTGCGCCGTTTCGGTATTTTAAAAATTTTATGATGCATAAAAAGCAACAAAAGATCTCAGTGCAGTAGACATTCCCTAAAGGAGGGGCCAATGGGAATTTTGTTAACTAGATTTAAAGAAACACTAGGTCTGTTTGTTGTCAAGGTCAGTGTAGAACTGGGTAGGAAAGTGTAGGACTAAAAAGTGAAACTAGATATAAATAAGTTCCGTATTTGAATGGCTCATCTCTGCATCTGAAAGTGAGGAGGATGATAAACATCACTGCACCTAGGCCTCAGTAGGCCCGTTGTGCTACCTCCTAAAGGGCACTCCTCACTCAGTACGCCGGTCATCCTACTGATTAAAAGTAGGTGAGAACGCCGCGAGAGGAATCTCCTTAATGTCGGCCAAACAAAGCCAATACTCGCCCATCATGGATCTTCTCTTGGACGAGAGTGCAGGGCAGTCACAAAGGATGTGCTCCACCGTCTCGTCTTCCTGTTCACAACCTCTACACAGAGGTGTGTCGTGTCAATTATATCCATTTTAAAGAGGTGTTTTCAAAGTTGATAATGTCCAGTAAGAAAACCCGTGATGACAAAGGCTCGCCCTAGGCATTGTCAAGTAATGTTTAGCTGTATCCCTGTCAGGACGGCTTAATGGTTATGTTTATAGACAAACAAATTCAAGTCTTGTAGTAAAAATTCATCTAACTTCCCTAATTCGAGAGTTAGAGTAATTAAGTGAAAATTAGTTTACACCAGAATTCATACCGAATACCTAGTCCTATATTACACTGACGATAACAAACGACCTACTATTGTAAACGTAGCGTACTTTGCAGGTTTTATGACACAAGAAAAGACGAGAAAACTGACTGTTAGTTGCTGATTTAATGCATGACAACCCGCCAGCGCATGGAGCCGTTGTAAAAGCTGCTGTCAGAGAGTGCGGGTTTAGAAAAATATATCGGCAACCCTACAGCTCAGATTTGGCTACTAAAGACTACTGCCGGTTTGCCAAATTAATTATTTCTAAATGTTAAACTTGCAGACGTTCATTCCACAGTGGATCAAGCTGTAAAAATAATCTGCAAGGAATTTACAAATCTGAAATGTCTTTTTTAAAATAAATTTACCGCGGGAGGGACATTATTTACTTTTGGGTCACCAAAGTGTAATCCTATGGTCAAGGACAAATCTCTTTTGGGGACATTATCTAGTAGTGCGTCAGGTTAAGTTTCGACCCGGCACGAATAGTGTGTATATTACCCGAAAGGTTTCACCGTGTTTTCCCCCTATAAAAACTTCGTTATCGTTTCACATAAAGGTATGAGATTTAGTATGTTAATTTACAAAAGTATTTTAATTATTTGTGAAATAATTAAGGAAGGAGGAACTAGAAAGTTGAAATTTAGTTTTAGGACACAAGTGAAATAAGAGTGGTAATATCGTATTTGGGGAGTAGTTTAGTGGTTTGTAATTTAATTAAAATTTAATTAATAATAATAATTAAAATGCAGACAGGATTTTATTCACTAAACAAAAAAATGCTACATTTTACATATTAAACCCAAAATCAGGGGCGGTTTAAGAGACATTAAAAAAAAAGGTTGAGGTCTACCTACAGAGCAAGGCATACTGGAAAAAAGGCACAAGATTCCCACCCTCTACGTTTTTTAAATTTACTGAACTCAGAAAAAAAGAAAAGAGATCCGTGCAAAAACACTTATGTAAAATAAGAGCCAAGTTCCTATTTAAAAATCTCGGCCTCTTAAAAAACTAAGATTTAAAATTAGATTTAGTTCTGTCCATAACTTTGTTCCACACTTTATTGACCGATATATCTGTATAAATGAACAAAAAATCAGTATTTTTAAAAAATGAACATTTAGTAATATTGACAGATCAGTAACAAAATTGCTAAAACAAAACAGGGTAAAACAAAATTGTGGACAAAACTTTGTCGAAATTTAGGTTTTGTTGGGGAATTGTGTGTTTTCAGAAATATTTCAACAATAAAGAATTCTTTTTAAGAAGGAACATACCTGTAAAATTTACAAAAAAATCACAAAATGTTAGTTACTTCTTATATTATAGATGGTAATCTCCCTGAAATTTTGCACACATTCTTCTAACGATATTATTTTCTATATGAACCTACAAATTTACGAAAATATAATTTTATCAAAGCAAAAACAATAGAAAAATTTGTCCCAAAATGCAGTTTATTTTTTCCAAGTAGTTTATGTCACGAATTTTTTTTTTATGTTATCTAGAAATTATGACATTAATAAGAACATAGAATTTTGGTTTTTGCTTTCAAATCACTAAATCAGATGCTACAATGCTCGCCGATTAAGAATTTTCGCTGCGACCTTCCTGGAAGAATTTAGTTTATATCTGCAAGGTTTGAATAATTAAAAAAATAATTAAATAAATTATATTATTTTAATATTTAAATAAACCAGATGCCAATTTTTAAAATAGTATATTAACGATTCTTTTTATTAACATATATATAAATATATATATATAATATATATTAATATATATATATATATATAATATTATATATATATTATTTTCAAAATAAATAAAATAAAATATATTTTTAAAATATATATATTTTTATTAAAAAAATATATAAAAATCAAAATTTAAGCGTTTACTCTTAATTGAAATGTATTGAAAAAATCAGACGCTTTTAAAATTAACCGATAAAAGCGGTGTCCAATTAGGAAAATGTTAATTTTATGTTGTGTTTTGTTTTAATTCAAATCATTTTCTTTTCCTTATCTATTCTTTTGGATTCTGTAAGAAAAAATACACAAGATGGCTATTTAACTTTTTTTTATAAAGCCACAAATTCGAACATGTTTAGTCCTTATTAGATAAACCTATATGCACTCAAAACTACTTATAAATTGTATTTTTTCCGATAATAAAAGTAATAGATAACTCTTTAAATAACTTTTAAATGATATAAAGCCAAATTTGTTTAGCCATCCTGTCTAAAAAGTGCAACATTTAAAAAATGTTTGTATCATGGTGACGTAACATAAGATTTTAGTTTCCAAATTTTCGCTATTAACCCAAACTTACTACCTAAGCTTCAAACTAACAAAAAAAACTCAGGTCACGTCATTCACTTCACCAATTTCATGATTATTTTATGTAACCTAAATATAAGGAGTCAACTATCAAGTCGTAAAGTTTTTTATTACGTCCATAAAAACTGAAAAGAACACGACACAAATTAACGTGTTCCCAAGCTGTAAAAATTTAACTTAAATAATTATTTTTAAGCGCTATAAACATTTTAAGCTATTAACAAACTAGGCTACCTGCTGATAGGATCCATATAGTTAAACATAAATAAGTGGTATATGTAAGAGTTTTTGCAGCGTTCTTGTTATTTTTGTTATTAGGGACGGACAAAAAACCAGATTTAGGGACTAGTGATTTTTTTTATCTTTTCATTTAAAAATGTTGTGTTCCGGTGTCGTTTAGCTCCATTCGATTTGAAAAAAATAAATATTGCAGATAAAAAAAATTTCATTAAAATTTCATTAAAAAAAAATCCGAAAAAATGCATTTTTGCAGAGAAAAATGAAATTAAAAGTAGGTTAAATAAAAGGCCAGACTTTACGACGTTGTCAGATCAAAAAAAAAAAATTAGCTTTAAAGCATTATGGATTAAATAATAATAATACACAAATTACAAAAAATTAAAAATAAATAGGTAATTACCTGGAAGTGAGGTGTACCCTATTTTTGCCTATAAAAAATTGAAAAATTAAGATATAAGACTTTTCATTTTGTTTGACGCACATTTATAATAAAGAAAATTTACAATTTAACGAGGAAAACCTAACGACAACTAACCAGAACTAGGCAATAGTTTGGAAGTTGTTTTTTGTTAGTTATGGCTATTTTTTTCTATAAAAAAAGGAAAAAACATACTTCATTAATAACAAATTATTAGAAAATATCTGGCAACATTGCTTATTCAAGGCGGGAATCGTAGCATCTCTTTCTGTATGTATTCTTTCTCACTTTTTTTCATGTATGTCGGCTGTATTACTGTAGTATATTTTATATGGCAAATAAAGGAAATTATTTTATTTTATGATAATGTGAGTAAAAATTAATTTTTTCAGACCCTATGTGTTTTATTATGGTGTAACAAATAAGTAAAAATAAAATTATTTCAAAATACTGCTGTTTAAAAATGGAGTTAAAGTTTACCGAAGCCAAAATGTTAAATTGGGGACCTCGATTTTAACTGGGCCACATTTGTAGCTTTTCCGTATTTAAAAAATGTGAAATAGTCGACTTTTGCATTTATTTCCGTAGGATCTAAAAGAATTCTTAAAAATATTTTTTTTTAAATGGGGCACCTTATTAACTGGTTTGTTTTTAAAAGCGTCTCATTTTATTTGATATGTTCCAATAAAAGGATTTCGAATTCATTCATCATCAACAGCAAAATTATTTTAATTATATGTTTCCCTTTTACCCATATGTATTATAAATAATTTTAAACGCTACTGTGACAGAACATTGACTTTTTTGTTTTGACATTTTAGGTATTTGTTGTTGCATTATTCTGTTTTTTAATTTTAATAGCAAATTTCTTATATAAATTTAATTAATTCTGTTTTCACTAAAAATAAATACGAAATGCGTTTTTATTGAAACATATCAAAATAAATAAGACGATTTTAAAAATAAACCAATTAATCAGGTGTCCCATTAAAAAACTGTTAGTTTTATGTTTTATTTCCTTTGTTTTAATTTAAATAACTTTCTTAAATATTTTCTCAGATTTTATGGAATGAAAGGCACAAGATAGTTATTCCACGTTTTTTTATTTCATACTGTCTAGTAGATCTTTGATTACATTATCAATTTGAGTCCGATAGGTTAGTAATTACAGTATCAGAGCTGGTACGTGTCGCTAAGCAACACTTACCGGACTGCTTCATTTTTTAAATCAAATTAGACATCTAAAAATATGCCAACATGACATTTTCTTCCATTTGTTGACTGTTGCCACAGGGAAAAAGGTAACGCGATTTTCAAAATATGTGATTTTTTTTATTTTTGAAATCAAATAATGATACAGAACGGACTTACAGTATGAAATAAAATACATTACGATACGCGTCCGGCAGTATGGTACGTTTCACAATAATTCGTTGATTTCTTGACCGCAACAAAATTTAAATTACACCCCTCAGTGAAAAATTCAACCATAAATATGTTGCCTGACAAATATCTATTGTGTAGGCACCGCACCTTTTGAAAGGGTACAGGTCCTGATTATCTATTAATATTAATAGTTTAGGTTAGCTATTTTGGATGCTCAATAACACACACAAAATTACCTTGAGAAACTCCAAACGACTGATGATCTAAGACGAAAAGACTCTGCTTTATATTCAAAACCTGCAATTTGCCTATAACCTACATAATATACCAAAAAGTAGGTACAATAATAAATAAAGAAAATTTTAAGTCCGAACCTACATGCGGGTACCCAAAGTATATTGGGTTTTATGACTAACAGTAGCAGGTAAAACGAGAAATCAACGAATTATTGTGAAACGTACTATACTTGTTACAGTTACTCGTTTAGACATTCTTGACTCGGCTCTTAGCGTCACCTAGTCCATAATGTCTAACTCGTACTGTAACAAGTAACCTACCGGACAACGTAAATTACTATAAATACAAGGAACCACAAATCTTGTCCTGTTTACTCCTGGTTGGAAGACTGAAACTTTTAGTACTGCCTAGGTATTTGTAGGGACGACAATTGCACGAGCAAATACCTGGACAAAAACTTGCTAACAGATAAAAATGACAATGCTAACACTATCCCACAGAAGAGCCTAGGAAGCTTATGAAGCGGAACGTTTTCATTAAACCGTAGGTATTTCTAATTTAACAAAAACATTGAGTTAAATTGCCTTCACAGGATGTCTATTACTGTCTATATTTTAATCAAGCAATAATCTAGATCGATTTTATTGATTAGGTATTTACTTGAAAGAAAACAGAATACTGACATACCAGTTAAAAAATTGGTTTTTATGATTTTTAAACACTACAATACTATACTTTTTATACAAGAATGTATAAAAGTATGTACTCACTTATTTTATTTTTTAGACTTGCCAAAATCTATTCATTAGGTATTAGTAAATACATTACAAGATCGTCTTTCTAACCTAATTTAAAGTTTACTTTTCATTGTTGCAACTTCTACAAAGTGAGAACCCACTTTTAATAAATATTTTTTTGAATTTACTGGGACCTGTGTCGTTTAGCTTCATTTGATTAAAAAAAATATATATTACAGTCCACGAAGGCTGATGCTTAAGTACTAACGTACCGTGGGTGTCTTAAGTGTGGTGAGAGGGAGTTTGTTACAAGGGACTTAAATATTTGGAGAATGGGAAGAGAAGGAAAAACTTCTGGGGGCAGCAGGTTCCATAGTCTTGACACACTAGGGATGAAGAAACGAAAAAAGCGGGAAGTTCGGGGCCTCTCTAATTGAACTGTAAAAGGATGTATAAAAGTTGCACTATGTGTTGCTCTGTTGGAAGCTGCCAGAGAAGGAATTATACTGGCCAACTCCTCTGAGAAGAAGCCGTCAAAAATACCTATAGAAGAGCGACAGATCCCCTACAGCTTGACGGTGGGCAAGAAGAGAAAGCCTTACTGTGAGCCTGAGATCATTAATAAGACGAACGTCTCCTCTTTGAATGGAGTCCAGAATGCTAAGTATTGTAGAGGACACCATTCCCCATACATGAAAACAATATTCTAAAGAGGGTCTGATTTGGGACACATACAGCTTGGAATAAGAGAAATACTTTCTGGCTCGAAAGAGAAATCCAAGCTTTTTTGAAGCTGCCGAGGCTATGGATGTAATGTGCTTGTGCCAGTTGAGGTTATTCTCAAAAGTAACGCCGACAAGATTAAACGACTCTTTGTTCTGCAGAACTTGGCCGTTCATATGTAACGGATGAGCATTGGCAGACTTATTTCGCGACAACGAGCATGACTATGTTTTCGAGGCATTAAACTGAACAAGATTTTTGGCGCACAATCCAAGATAAGTTTGAGGTCTTGTGAAAGAGATATCTGCATTGATCTGCGCTTGTATTTCAAATTAGAATTACATGGTGGCTTTAGAAATTTAATACTAGAGTGGAGGGTACTATCGTCGGCAAAACTATGAATGGGATTGATTGTGGAAGAGAGAAGATCGTTAATGTGTAGAAGAAACAGCGTGAATGCCAGCACTGAGCCCTGGGGCACCCCAGACATGACAAATATTGACAATGTTAATTATGCACAATTTGATTGTTAATATTTCGTTCCACAGACAATAAGATTTTTTTTAATAAGATAAAAGGAACTTTTATCAACCCTTTATTTCCACTTCATTTGTACTTAAGAAAATCCGTTTTACATGTGAACTACTTTAATATACATAAATAAGAATATTTATCTACCATGGTTAAAATAAACAATACTTTTTGATTTAAAGCAGTAAATAAATCACGTTTTTTTTTCATTTATGTACACAATAAACAGTTTGTTATTCAAAGAACATTTTTATGGTTTCAATCTGGATTCGACCTATTTCAAAAAGCTATCTGTTGCCATATTCAAACCAGTCAGTGTTGGAAAATATCCCTAAAGCCGGCTACGGATGGTGAGATATAATATATATTATATCTTACATATTACAAAAAAATCGCTTTGCTTAAAAATCCAAGTCGCCGCGCATTGACGCTATAATATATATCTATATCCCGGCGATATATTTTATGTCTGTATAAAAATATGCTTTTCGAGCGATTTTTAGGCTATATCTTTTCCCCCTCTTGCGTCGCGCTGCCCGCAAAGAAAACAAATTGGCGTTGTTTACAAGTTTTTTTTTATTATTGTGAGGTGACTTGATAAAACAATTAAATCATGAAGTTCATACATTCGTCCATTCGAAAATACTTTGTAAATTTTTCGTCACTTAATTCATCAAAATATGTAAATTCTCCTCGTTCTTTTCGATGTTATATGTGATTAGATAAACAGAATCTTTGTGTTTCTTTTTGGGTGCTAATCATAATTGCTAATTGATTGAGCCTTTCACCATTTGAATTAACTTCTGATGAGTTATCAATTGTATCTAGCAATAACAATTTATTCATCACTTTTCAGTTATAATATAATATAATATCATAGCTCACTCTCAACCTATAATATATATTACATTATGGCTCACCATCCGTAGCCAGCTTTACTGTAAAATACCTGACTGAATGGTTTATATTATTGTCAAATAGTGTTTATGCTAAATAAAAGCGTGTGTATTCATATACGTCTTTACTACAAACAAATAAGCTATACAAATATATTTTTAAGTTTTACCATGCTATTTAAAAGCTTAAGTTAAGTGCTTATGGAATATTTACCTGGATATTTACTATGGGATTTATCTAAATACCACGCATTCACTAGATTTACAATCGGATTTCAGATAAAAGCATTAAAATATCTTTATTTTCATAAATCAAATGATAAGAAGGGTAAAATAAATAATAGAAAAGTCAATAAAGTAATTAAACTAATTTATTTTTTTCGATACTTAATAAATTAATCACAATCAATTATTTAATTGTAAAAAAAAGTAAGTACCATTATGGTGCATTACATTCGGACCCACATCTACAGAGTGATCAAAAGTTTTAAAAGTCTTTTGTTTTAAAAATATTAAAAAAAAATATGTAATCAGTTGTGAATGAAACATAACCTAAGGCAACGTTTTAACTTTTGTCACGTGACCACTATCATGGTGGAACATTTGTAAAATCTAATGTAAAATGTCAAAAAAAAGGTTAAGAGTTAAAATATGGAAAAAAGCCTTGCAAGGAAAACTGTTTCGAATTTAGTTTTAGTCTAATTTACTAAATTTTATTAAAAAATACGAATGTGAATATGTATTTATCAGTTTTTTTTTCTAGTCGCTAGAAATCATTTCTCTAGCCCATTACAAGATTTTAAATGAAAACAAATAAATGTATTTTTTAATTATTGATGAAATCGAAAAAAACAATAATTATTACTGTGGACATATTACCTTACTTCAATGCTTTGTATCTAAGAGCAAATACTTGATAGCGGCACGTTGAATGTGTTGATACAGCTTTAACAAAAAAAAAAGATTTGTATAATCTTTTAGTTCTAAAATATAAATCTGAACTGAAATTAAAAATACATTTATTTATTTATTTCAAACTTTTTTGGTCACCCAGTATGATTCCTACGGTCTCAATTAAAAAAGGATTAATGTTAACAAAATATTAAATGCTGTGTTTAGAATTCAAAAGCATATCTCATTGTTTAATAACCTACAGTATTAGCTTTTGATACAGGGCATAGAAACAAGTAGGTACGGCATCACATTGACAATAATCTTGAATTTAAAAAATAAATGCATTTCGGTTTATTAAAAATCCTAAAAGGTGCGTATCCATTTTTCCGATCCGAATTTTTTATATAATTTTAAAATGATCCGGAATCGATTCTTTTTTGGAAGGATCCAATTCCAAAAAGGAATAGATTCCTTGTATTTCTAATTTGAGACAAATGCCAAAATCCGCCATTTCAAATTTCCAAATTTTTACTCAAGATTCTTTATTTCCAAGTTCTGACATAGCCTCCCTAAATTCCTTATATCCCGACTCTGAAACAAATTGGTTTATAAATGCCAAAATCCTTCCTTTTAAATTTTCAAATTTTTACCTAAGATTCTTAATCAGCATTACATTATTTTTCGGAAATTAAGATAAAAAAAATTAAAACATCTGCTTTTAAAATCTTGATACAAGATAGGGATGAGAGATATATTACGGTGATTTAATCGCCGCTATTGAAAAATCGATAATAGCAAACGTTGTCTAAAATCGCAAATAACGGCTATTGACAGAAACAGCGATTTTTTTAGAATATGCGAAATCGCGTCAACTAACAGGCAACACAGCTAATCGTTTTCCATCGCGTCGAATGTGATATGAGCGAAATGCAACGTATTTTATTCCAAGGGTTCTCGATTCCATCTTCACGCACCTCACTGATCTATGAAGTAGAATTACAGTTTTCTATAATATTTCACTTTATTCCATATAGTTAACAAAGATGGTGTTTTTAAGAAGTACATATTTTACTTTATTTTTTCATAAAATACTAAGTTTCCTAGTCAGCAGCTTGAGTTTTACAGTTTATGATCATTACAAAAGGAGGCAGGCAAGTGAAATTAATATGCAGTATCGCGATCGCCGATAACGGCGTTATGCAAAAATCGCTGCTTAGCTCATGCCTAATACAAGGAAACACACATATGTTTTTTTTAGGTCTGGAAAAACAACATTTAAATGAAACATTTTTTTCTCCCAACCATAGAGTGTGGTATCGAAAAACGATCATACATTTTACTTGCGTTTATGTTAAAAGTTCTGACTGCCCGATCTTCATAATTTTTGTTATCCTTGAGATAACCCTAAGGCACTTTAAAATGGAACATTTAATTATTTCTATTCAGGGTGTGATTCAAAAATGCATTTAAAATTTTAATACATTTTTATATTCCGTAAACAGAGAAAGTATTCAACGGTACAGGTAAAACTTCCTGTAAAATTACATTAAGATGTCTCTTTTATAAGCCGCTTGAGGTTATCTCAACAATCACATTTAAAATTCCTATGAAAATCTAGCATAACAAGTTTTGAAATACAGTTTGAAAAATGTTCCATTTATTTAAGGGTGGTTGCATACTGATCTCGATTTACCGAAAACTAATTTGACTAAGAGTTAAAGCACTTCAAAATGAGGCATAATTATTTATCGCGGCTCGGCTCCGTGCTAAAATCTTTGACGATTAATTCATCATCTCGATTATGTAGCATCATTCGTATCGTAGTTACCATTTGTAAGTATAAAAACTAACCATGATCCAGGTTCGTGATCCAATAAAAAGGAATCGATTCCTTTTTTCCTTAAAAAAGGAATCGTGATTCGTATTAGTGATTCGATTCGGTTTTTTGACACATCATATCAGATTTTTTAAATTCGGCACCATAACGGCAGTCAAGTGACAATTGTTAAAAAGTTTTTTTAAAGTTATTTGATGTAGGTATATAAATAATTAACAGAAAACTTTTTTGGCCACCCTGTATAAGCTGCTAAAGAACTTTTACTTTAAGGTAATCCTACATTCTTTAATTACCAATACAAATAAAAATTATAAATAATTGATTGACAACATTATATGGGGTGTTTTAGTCATATTTTTCTATATATCTCGTAAAAAAAAACAAGACAAAAAGTTATTTTAAGCTGGTGTGTAAATAGGATAAACAAGAGAATTTTTGTTAACATGTTCAATTTAGGATAAAAAAATAAGGCTATTCTGTATTTAACTTTACTTCTTTTACTCTAAGTATGTAACTCTTTTTTAAAACATTCCAGGGTTCGGTTCAGGATTTTGGGTTCATATAAGAGGGCGTTATTATGACATACGCCTACTTTTTTACCAAGTGGTATAATCCTTGAGATAATCTAAAGATCAAATTTTACTTACCGGACACTACACCGATTATGATGATTTTTTGTATACAGGGTTTTTTTTGGGGCGCTGATCAGGAATCTAAAATCAGTTTTTTCTCGCAATATCTGGTTTTTAAGTTGCCTCCAAGTGGACTAACCTGAAAATGGATACTTTTCCCATTTCTCCTTCTTGAAAGTAATTATTATCAAATAGGAACATACAGTCATTGGGCATTGGGCATATTAAACAAATACACTAAACCTTACAATATTTTAGAGCTGATTTTTATTAAAAAACACTTGAAAAACATCTTAAATGAACCCAGTTTTTTTACTTTTAATATTTTACTTTATTATGAATTAGGCAACCAGTTATACAACATATACCAACAACATAAAAAAGACTTGATTCATTTTGAGATGTTTATTAAAAATAAGCAAACAGCATAAATTTTAGTGTATTTGTTTAATATGTAAGTGCATGTTCCCATTTGATGGTAATTGGTTTTAATAAGGAGGAATTTTGGAGAAGAGGGTCCATTTTGATGATAGTCCACTTTGGAGGCTCTTAAACTCAAAAACTAGAGAATACTGGAAATACTGATTTTAGATTCCAGATCAGCGGCCAAAAAACCCATGTGCAAAATTATGCTCTAATTTGTTGTGCACAAAGTACTGTATTTGTCAGTTCCAACATTTTAAACCATTATCTTTAAAAAAAATGTGAGTATTCAAAAGCCTGATTGTACAGGGTTTTTCCTTATCATGCTTTTAAAGGTGTTATTCAAAGGAATACAAAAAAGTGTGGTATACAAAAGTTTTAGGATTTTGGTAATTGTCTCAAAAGTTGCCTCCTCTCTGATGTTGACCAAATTTGGTATATGAGGGTTTTTTTTGGGGCGCTGATTGCTAATCTGAAAAAATATTTTTTCGGCGTTTCGTTTTCGAGATATTCATCATCAAAGTTGAAAATCAACCTAACCTTATTTACACTATTCCTCCTTCTTTTTGCACAGAACTCTTGATTTTTACACTAAATTGGCACACAATATTTTACAAACAGCTTTTAAAGACTTGTTTTTATATTTATTTTAAACCTTTTTTTCATTTAATTGCAAACCTCCACTTTCACACGCCGCAACGTGGCCCCAATCATGTATACCTACACTAGGAATTTTATAATCAAATATGGCTGCTGCCTTGGAACTTAATGAAAATTTAAATGCAATTTAATGAAAAAAAGGTGTAAAATAAATAAAAATACAAGGTTTTAAAAGGTATTTATAAAATACAATAGAGCCTCGTGCGTGTTTTATCTGGGCTGCGGGCTATCCGTGCATGCCCATTATTTAAAAATTCCCTATCAAAAAGAACTTATGATGATCTTGTTGCATAAAGTTTTGGAAATCCGTTCACGATCAAAGATACAATTTTTACAAGTAGCAAATGCTTGGAATGGAGTGAAAGAAATAACTTTCAAAAGAGCTTTTTACAAAATAATGACGCTAGAGAAAGATGAAAGCTTTATTGAATCTGATGATGAAGAAACGATTATAATTGAACTAACTGCATTAGTTTGCAATGCGACTATTTTGAGCAACGAGAATCTTCGGACCTTGTCGAGATTTTGAACTTGCGAAGAATACGACTTTTTTTCAAAAGCATAGCTACCTGCCTATAATATATATCCGCCTTATGTAAATGCAAGTTAAGAGATTTTATTTTTTCTTATTACTTAAGTATGTATAAAATTTTACTTCTGTAGAATTCTGTTTTTTCTTATGCAATTTGAAAGTTAATTTAAACTTATGAGATCTATTTTTTTCTGTAATCTTACTGGTGTGTACATAAACATGTATATAATATGTAAGAAATAAATGTTTGGATTTTATCCATGCTTTCAATTATCCGTGCATATTCCGGTCCCGTGGAGCACGAGAATCGGGGTTCTACTATATTGCGTGCCACTTTAGTGTAAAAATTACAAATTGTGTACAAAAAGAAGGCGGAATATAGTGAAAATGAGGTTAGTTTGATTTTTAACTTTGATGACGAATATCTCAAAAACGAAACGTTGCCGAAAAAATATTTTTCAGATTCGTAATCAACGCCCCAAAAAACCCCCGTATACCAAATCTGGTCAAAATCAGAGAGGAGGCAACTTTCGAGACAATTACCTACAATTTTTTAAATGGAAAACCCCGTATTTTATTGAAATTTAAAATTTTCGGCGTTTTTCCCTTTTCAAAAATGTATAACGTGTATGTTTGGATAAGAAGTTTTGTAACAATTCGACTTTAAATTTTCAATATCCAACATAGAAGGCTTTTACAAATTACTAGACCTAAGGAGGGGTGCTTCATTGCATATAAAATGAAAACTTAAAGTAGAATTGTTTCAAAACTGCTTAGATTTTTGTAAAGGGGAAAACGTGAAGTACCGGGTGTCCAAATAAGAAAGGACGCCGGCTCTATCTCAGAAAATGTTTATCGCACAGCGTTGGGGAAAAATATTTTTAGTAAAAGTGGTCAAGAGAAATAGCTGGAAATTATTATTAAGTTTCTGAAATGGCCGCTAGGGGGCGTAACTGCAATCTTGAATCTAAAAAAGTGATGTTTTTGTGAATTTTGCTATATTAACCTATCAAAAAAATACCTGATTTTTAAAGTCGAGCATAATTTGAACGTTTTTTGTTTGACAATTTTGCTGTATCTCTAAAAATAACGTGGTGGGGGGTATTTAAAGGTTTCCGTAAAAAACACCCTGTATCTTCGAAACGTCTAAGCCGATTTTAACAAACTTGAGCTAGTTAAAAAGAGCTATTTTTGAGCTAGAAATGTTATATTATTTGAAGTTTTGTTAGTTTCACATGTCGCCGCTAGAGGGCTTTTTTCGAAATTCCTACAGAAATGGTTAATTTTCTCAAAAAATTAAATGCATTGGTATGATTTTTTTTTTTCATAAAAAAGTAGGTAAATGATGCTTAAATAAGCTCGCGAAAACCATACCTCGATATCTTGTTCCTAAAATTTAAAATTTAAGTAATATTATAACTTAAATCTCAAAACTATAAATCAAAATTATACTTTTAAGAAGACTTAATTTATTTTTTACAAACATTCATTTGATATTTTATAACAAAACTAATTTAATCCTTTATGATTATATTTATAACTAAAGTATTACATTTAGTGAAATATTTATCCTAATGCCAAAAAGTCTTGTCAACTCTAGCAAATTATTTTAATTAAAGCTGAAATACAAGTTTGTTACGAATTTAGACAATAACGTTTTAGATAACTTGCAAACATAAATACTTAAATTATCTACCTTAAAAAACGTATTTTTACTAGGTAAAGCTTCACGAAACATCACTTTTTAGATTTACACAATTGTAAAACAAAATGCAATTCAGAAACTTTAAAAAATTTGTATTTGTAAATACAGCAAAAAGAACACTTTAGGTTATCTTCAATTCATTCACAAAAATATACAATCTTGCAATTTACTAAAAATCTGTGGAATAACATTAACAATCTCTATTTGAAATACATATTAAATTTCAATCAATTTATAAATAAAACTTTAATAAAAGTTTTTATTATATTTTATTTTTTATGAAGCTTTAAACTAAAGATAAAATAAGAAGACAATTTATTAAGGTATTACACCCTCCTCATAAAACAATAAAACCCATGCCAGGCCTATAATCCTTAACATCCCATAAAAGTACCTTATCACTTCTTTCATAAACCACAAATCAATACAAAACTGCATTCAACCACTTAAAACAAACATTTCAACAGAATTACGGTCTTTTCCTTTTTTCATTGTTATGTAAATACCCGTCAATTTATATTCAACAGAGGCAATATGTAAATATACAGAATATAAAAGATTTTTCCTGGGCCAAATATTTGTTTGGCATAAAAACGAAAATAAAATGTAATAAACAATTTTTGAAAACGATAATCGAATAAATACGTGTATTCTAATTAAATATGTGCTAATTTTACTTTAATTACCATTACTTTACAACGAATAGTCGTAAAAATCTTGTGAAAACCTTATAAAATTTCGACCAACCGCGCTATGTATTTTTAACACTAGGCGCATTTCATTACTTTATTTTCATTACTTATCGTTTTATCCCAGTCACTTACTGCGAAAACAAAAGAAAAATGACCCGTAAAATTAATGAAAACAACGTTCCACGAAAACAAATGAAGAAGGAAGGAAAAAGAAAGGGTAATGAAATGGTGATTAGAGCCATAAACAAATTTGACAAATTAACTGGCGCCCCCTCCACTCTGAAATGTATACACACTAATTAAACATGTCAATCAAGTTAATTAACACCTCCTACGTGCAAAAATACCCCTGGGTGATATTGTTTTAATAAAATACAACGTTTGCGAAAAGACAAACACCTCAAGGAAATAATAAAGCTTGTTTTTGTTGGCAGAACAGTGAAGTCAACTCACCTTCGCTAAAACAATTACTACATAATAAAACACTTATTAACACTGTCTGGTCAGTTTTTCAGGACACTAAACTTATGAACAATAATAAACACTTTAAAACAAACCTTGCACTAAATTTTGAAACATTTTTTTTTGTTTATATTGGCCAAAATTCGTAAGAAAGTGTATAAAAAACACACCATCCGATTATCGATTCTTGGCGGCCATTTTACACGAGTCGAGCAGCTCTTTCCATTCAAGCGAGATCACTTGACTGATGATGCGACATCTATCGAGGAGTACTTTAAACAACTTCAAAGAGATAATAAAATAGCAATTACGGGGTGTGATCAATAAATAGTAATCGTTCGTAGAATTCATTGTTGTAAACAACTTAAAGAGTAATAAAATAGCTTAATTACAGTTTTTGTCAATTAAATAGAAGGGTTTACTTAAATTCAAGTTGTTGCAAAGCTTGGGTTTTTAATAGGTAAATGCTTCGACATCGACTACAATGATGTTTGATTACTAGGAAATAACAATGTTTACACAAAAAATGGGTAGTTGTCCAAAGTTTTGACCAAATATGGTATATGGAAGTTCTTTGGGACTAAGGCGGCCAACTTTATGAAAAGTCAATGCGGGACATACGACGACGACAAAGGGGGAGGGGGAAGGGGTACGCTAGAAGTAAAATTAATGAAAATTGGGTAATACTAAATCGACATTTGATTATTTAAAATCGTATTTTTCCGTTGATCAAAAAAGTTTTGACAACCATATTAAATTTTACAATAAGCATTGCACGTAGCGTTTCTGTATGTGACGATTTTCCGATGTCCGTAAGGCATTCATCAACGAAAATACTCGTTCGGTAGGATGCGCTTTATCCATAAATTAATTAATTTACCGACATGCGGGACGCAAAAGACCTATTGCGGGACAATATTATTAAATATTGCAATGCGGGATTACAACCGCCAATACGGGACAGTCCCGCAGAATGCAGGACGGTTGGCCGCCTTATTTGGAGCGCTGATCACGAGTCTGAATTTTTAATCGAAAACGTTTCGTTTCCGAGATATCTATCATTAAACTTGAAAATCAAACTAACCTCATTTTCACTATTCCTCCATCCTTTTGCACAAAATTCTTAATTTTTACACTAAATTGGCTCACAATATTCCATAAAAACTTGTTAAAAACTTGTTTTTATATTTATTTTACACCTTTTTTTTATTTAATTAGCAAAGCTTCACTTTCAAACGCCGCAACCATAAGATTTTTTAGCAAACATGGCCGCGGTGTTTGAAAGTAATACTTTGCAATTCAATAGAAAAGAGCTGTAAAATAAATACAAAAACAAGTTTTTAAAAGGTTGTAATAAAAAATGTGTATCAATTTAGGGTTAAAATTAAGAATTGGGTGCAAAAAGAAAGGGAAATATAGGGAAAAGGGGGATAGTTCGAATTTCGAGCTTAATGATGGATATCTCGAAAAATAAACGTTTCCGACTAAAAAATCTTTCAGTTTCGTGATTAGCGCCTCAAAACACCTCCGTATACCAAAATTGGACAAAATCGGCGTTGCCGCAACTCTCGAGACAAATACCCAAAATTGCGATGAGAAAAGACTAAAAACCGCATTAGAAGGTTATGCAAGTGATCTTTAGGATATTCGATTTTGAGAATCGTTCATGACTCAGTAGTAACTGACCGACTGAGTCATTGGCTCATTAAAATTATGGGGCACTTGTCGAGCGAGTAGAAACTTGAAATTTGTTATGTGAGTAGGGTTTAGAACACAAGTGAAGGAAAAATTCTGAAAACTGCACATTTTTACTCGGAACACCCTAAACAAAGACGTAATACCGTATAGTTTCGGAGGTATTTTAAAATTTTGCAATCTGATTGAACTTGAGTTTCTGAGGTCATCATAATTTTCATTGGATTTAAAATTAGGTAGGTAGGTAGGTAGGTTTAAAGTGAGTGGACTTTTTACGCCCTCCACTGCGACCGCTCGGTCTATTGTGGCTCACACCTTTTAATATTTCTCCCAATAGGATCGGACTTCTAATGAATCCGATACCAGATTGGGAGAGAGTTTTTACATCTCCTCTTACTCGTGTCGCTACCGGACACGAGCACAATGTGTTCTGATGTGTTCTGGTGTCCCTGTCTCCTGGAAAGTATGACGAGCAGACGATTAGATCCATCATGCCCTCCTCTCCCGGTCTAGTGACGTGGGTATATAGCTACCAGGTCCTTGTTACAGGAACCAGATGTTCTTTCTGAGGCCGCATCTCCGGCCTTACCCTATGAAAACGGTCCTATCCGCTTTCTGTTTAAAGCCAGGGAACCCTTTTTCCTATAAAGGCGGTTTTATCCGCCTTCTGTTTGGATTCAGGGAACCCTTCCTAAGCACCTGTTTGTTCGGGATGGATTAGTCCTTCCCCGTGAACCAGGCGCCGGTGACTTCAGGGGCACCTTACGAAACGGATTCACCCGTTTTGTCGGCGCACCTTTGTCTCCTTGTGACCTTGAGCGGCACCTTTCGAAACGGATATATCCGTTTCGGTCAGCGCACTTTTGTCACTTTTTTATCATGTTTCGAAATAGTCCACCAGGGCAGAGCCCCGCATTACCGCAGTAAGGCTAGATACTCTGAGAGGTCGCCCTATATCTCAGAGGCACCGTTGGAGACACCTGTTTAAGGCACAGGATGTCATTCACTAATCAGCACGGTATGCTAACACCTTGAGTTAAAGCCTTGTGTTCATCTTAGCTTCGGATCCCGTTCCACACGCTAGCCAAGAGAGTTGCCGATAACCAGCAACTCTAGCGCATGTTCCAAAAGATCCTACTGGGCCCAACCCCACGACGATGTGTGAACACAGCGGTTAGGATTAAGGCAGATTTTTATTTACTAAACAAACCAGGCGTGATTTAAGGGACATTAAAGTGAGTATTTCTCGCACTTCATAATTAGTCTAAGTTTATATACACGCCTGGCCAACTTCTTATGGGGATACTGGAAAAAGTGACATTTGACAATTATATCATTGCCAGGGAATAAGTAGATATCTATATTTTTCCATATTTTGCTTTGTAGTAACTTGGTAGTAAATTTCTAGATGGCGAAACGTTGTATTTTTTTTAACCATAAATCCCCGTGTTGTGTTGTGTTTGCGTCGGCCATTTTCTATTCTAGTATTTGGGTTGTAAGTGTTGACTTTGGGTTGACTGTTTTAAATTGTATTTTTTGGTTTTAAATTTGCGTTCTTATTTTTTCCACACTATTGTGAAAAAATGATAAGGTAAGGTATTTTAAATATTGTAGTAAGCCTTCTTCGATATTAAACCAAGATTCTTTGTAAATATCTTCGCAATGTTCAACACAGCATGTAGGCTGAAATATTCTTGTAATTATCCATGTTGCAGAAACGCCTATTATAGTAAAATTGTAAGCACAGATTTTAAGAACAAAAAGTTTCATTCTTTTTTTCGAGATCCTGTACTTTAAGTCCCTCAAAAGATTGTAAAAATGTATGTTTGTGAGGACCGTTGTTCAAAATTAAATTATGCAAATCTTGAGGATCCTTCTCGCTTAAAATATAGAGCTGCACCTTGGTCACCCTTTATGAATTCCATTTTAAAAGAACACAGTTACGGAAAATGTTTCGATTCTTTTCAAAATTTACCTCTCGAACCATTGGACAACCCTAAAATTAAAATTTTAAATAATGTTATTTTATACCTTATTTACAAAATTTCAATTTCATGTTTAACTTGTCAGAGTAATCTCTTTTTAGTGGAGGTAACCGACAAGCATTTATTTGTAATGTTTAAAGAGTTTGATAGCGAACGAAGGCTTAAATTTGCTAGTGAAGCTTTAGTCAATCTTGTAAACAGACTACATGCTGATATTTACAAATATTTGGATGAGAATGTTTACAAGAATAAAATTGAAAATTTATTTAGGCAACAATATTTCGAACCTTACTGCAAGCTCTTTTTTCAGACTCTTTGTTCAGACCGTAATTTTATGAAATATTTAACCTAACTTTAAAAATAATAATTTTTACCATTTATTATAAATATTTATGTTTATTTTTCAATTACCACATTAATTTAAATTCTTTATATATTTTTGCCCGCTGTCTGCTTCTGTCTTTGCCTAAATTAATAGCAAAAGTTCCCATATCATATTTTATGTATTTTTTTAGTCTGTTTTGAATAAGCGAATACTGCCTAGCTTCTTTGTTTTATAGGAAGGAACCTTTCAGCATGATCTCATCCAACCCCGGCTGTGACAGTTTTAGAAGTATCTCATCCAACCCCGGCTGTGATAGTTTTAGAAGTTTTATGGTTAATTTTTAGAATATATTTTATTTTGCCTGTGTTATCTCAGGTATAAGAATTTATGTTGTTATCAGAGAATATTTTTCATTTATTCTGAAATTTCATGTTTTATTTTTATGTTTTATTTGTTACTGTTATTTTTGGAATGTAATTTTATGTTGTTGTTGTTTATTGAAAATTTGGGGCAAATGTCCCAAGATTTTCCTGGTTTTCTCAAAATATTTGTATTTATAACAAATTAATTTATAATATATTGTTAATAATAACATTTTTGTTTGCTTTATTTTTTGCAAGTTTAAAATTTTACCCAATCCTAACAAAGATAAAATTTTGCTAAAATCCTACTTAACAACTGCTTATTTATTAAAATAATCAGTTGTTAAGTAATGTATTTTAGCAAAATCTTATTTTTGTTGGAATTGAGGAAAAATAAAAGTAGAAATAAAAATTTATAGTACTACCAGCGCATTCGCCTTTTTATTATATGCTTTTATTAGTTGATTGGCCAGGCGTTTGTCGCTACTGTACTGACAGAAAATAGCTGCGTTCAGAAAGCACGAGGTTTGGATTTCTCTAACCCCTTTTTTATTCTGTGGGTTTTTTTTTCGCGAGAAGCGGTAACGTGGGGAGGGTGTTCTGACGTCAGTATCTACGTCATTACTTTGTACCCAGTATCTACGCTATCGCCACTAGTCAGGAGGAGCGTTAATAATGGTATGTCAAGTTTGAATTTAAAATAAGGGAGGATTTGTGGCTTTTCTATTGTTTTGGTTTTGTGATTTTTTTGCTATGGTTTAACAACTATTTGGATTGCAGATTTTGGATTATTAGTTAATTTCCAAATGAATAAATTTAAAGTGCAATTATATTTAAATCATAAAGGAAAAATTTACTTGTTATAGTTGACTTGGAAACAGCTAATATCTTATTAAATGAAAAATTTGGTTTATATATTATTTTTTCGACTTATTTCTTAACTCTTCAAAGACCTTACATTTAAATTTAAACTTTAAATTGTATTAAACGATTATTATGTAAGTTGACATAAGTAAACCGTTTCTTTTTTGCGAGGATAGGCGCTTTAAACACGGTTGAAGGGTGGGGGAAAAGAACTGCTACCCAACCAGTAGTTCAGTGTTCCAAGGTTAAAAATAAAAGTAATGCTCTCATATAAAAAATTTAAATTTTAAATGCTGGGAATGATATTAAAGACTAAAACAATAACAATAGTCTACTTTAGGAAAACATAACATTTTATTATACTTTCGCTTATAAACATAAATAATGCAATTTCCTAATATTTACAGAATGCTATTTAACTTACATTTTTATACACATAAATTAATACACATACATGTAATCCTAGCGTACAAAAATCTGTATGTTTTGTATGTACAAGAAACTATACCATATTACAAAAAAAAACAAGTCATAAAATACTTAAAGAAAAAAAAACATCGTTTTAAATTATATAAAAAAGATGTTTTTCAGTAAATGGTTCTTGTTTGGCTTACATTTTCTTAATTTTTTATGTATGTAAAGATGTCAATACGTCAACTGGTATTGAAATCAGATTTTAGCAAATCCAAAATGTCTCTTGCCTTTGTGTTTGTGCATTGGTTTTTTAGCTAAAAAAGAAAAATGAAATATGCTATACCATTAAAAAGTTTGTATATAATTTTTATTTATAGACTTTTTGAAAAAAGGGAAATATATTGGGTGATAAAAAAATAAGTTACCCGATATTCTACTTGATCTTCAAAGAGTATATTGTGAACCATGGAAAAATAGCATGCAGTACGGAATTTTAAAAACGGAATTAATAAACTTTAATAATATATTACAATTCGACCAGGTCCTTTCAGGGTAAGTCTTGGGGGACCCCCCTTTATTTTTAAATTTAAATTGGAAAAAATATTTTAAAAAAATTTTTTTTTGCTGCCTATATTTTTGGGAAAACGTTATGAAAAAGGGGCCAAAAGCCCTAAAGGACAAGTTCTTTTTTTTGACTCCCCCTATTTTTTTTACGTTTTTGTTTTCTTCAAAATTTGATATTTTTATCTGGCATATCTATCCCTTTTTTCGATTGTTTACGAGATATTTTTTTTTAAATACAAATTTAGAATGAAAAAACCCCCCATCCTTAATGTTGTTTTACGTTTCTATGGTTTTAGCGGTTTTGGAGTGACAAAACACCATAGTAATAATTAAAATAATTAGATATCACATGCAGTAGAAATGGGGAAACCTTAACAAGAAAAAAACAATTAAATTAAATTAAAACTTTTTTTACAGATTAATAAAACTGTCATTATGACATTTTATTAACTCTATAGCATATATGGTTATTATGCAACTCTCAAAAACGCTGGCGGATTTTTTTCCCCTTTAAATTTGTATTTAAATCGAATATTAAAAATTGAATATAGGGATATGATATGCTGAATAAAAAAATCTAAATTTTATGCAGAAAACAAAATGTAACAAAAAAATAGGGGGGCATTTAAAAAAAAATTTAATTTGTTCTTGTACGGATTTTTTTTACACCCTGTATACATAACGTTGTTTGCAAAAAAAAGAGAAAAAACCCAAAAATTTTTTGTAAAAATTTTTCCCAAGAATATTTAAACAATAAACGGGGCTCACTTCCAACAAACCCCTTTATAAAACCCAAAGGGTTTTTTTTTTTCTGTCCCCAATACAAGGTGGGTCACGAACTCGCTGTTCAATCACAATTACTTTTAAAAACAATAAAAATATTTCAAACCGTTAAAAAAGGAGCAGATAGTTACAAACAGACAGTTAATAGAAATTCCAAAAAATCGGTCCGAAGTTAACGTTAACAGTCGATCCGGTATTAAGCATATTACCAACTTCATTTATATGGGCTGTTACTAGGGTTCTTCCCCCGGGAATTCTTGAAATTTCCCCGGGAAATCGTTGGGCTTTTTCCCGGGGAAATCAAGCTCAGAAAACTCGAGAAATCATATCTGAGTCTATGAAATTATAAAAAAAACATTTGCGTTTGCCGTTTTTTTTAAAATTTTTTTGAAATTTGAAAGTGATGTTGGCCGTAAAAGCGACGGGCCAAACTTAAAAAAAAATTTGGGAAAAACCCCCTTTGAAATGGTTCTATGTGTAAACCATGCCATCCATTTAGCTATTCTTGACACGTTTTAAAAAAACAGTCAGTAGTTGTCTGGAATGCCTCGAACCCAGGATGATGAACTCAGCAGCTCCGGGGGAAACAACTGATAACCATGATGAATCTAATATATCTAATGAAGAACCTAGACCGCAAATTATTGACGACATAAACAATGTGATGACTGAGACCCTAGTGAAAATTTCATTTTTTTTTTTCTAATTAACATGCCAAAAATGGTGCTGTGATTGTAATTTAATTATAAGTTAGGATAAAGTTAACGTTTTCATGTTGAAATTTTTGTTCATTTTTTGTTTTGTTTAAAAGAAAGAAGCTAGAAGTTTTAAGTTGTTTTTTTTTTTTTTAATGCTGTGCTTGTGCTGTGATTGCATATATAGGTCACAAAGTCAGAATAGCTTATGTTTTTAGTTTGTTTTAAGAAAAAGAGCTAATTGTGTTGAAGGCTATCAATAAAATCTTATAATTATTTTTATACTTTTATTTGAGAGGAAAATTACTGAATTTGTTACTTATTCACATTATTGGAACCGAAGAATATCAAACCGTACGTAAATATAAATTTTCGACAACCCGAGAAGACCCGAGATATTAGCCTCGGGGAATTCGGGGGCCAGAAAATTGATAAGCTCGAGACATCATGAACCCTAGCTGTTACCAGCCTACATGGGGGTAGCCGACTATCGGCCCCTCAAACCCATAACTGTTCATTTTGGACTCCTCACTCTCGGTACAGTTTTTTACACTTCTTCTTTAGGAACTACAATATTTTAATTGTCCCCCACCTTGTATTTTCAATATAATTTGGAAAAGCTGCACAGATACAGAGTCAGGAGTACAGCTCTTTCATGAATCAAATTATATCTTTGTCGAAAGCAAATGGTTATTATGGAAGATTTTTTCCAGAGAAGGCCTTTCAATAGGCATTCTACAAGGTTGTGTAATGGGTCCAATACTTTTGCTTTTTATATTAACAACTTGTTAATTATGCTTATGATCCAACATCTTAGTATAAAAGCGATCATTTAATGATCTTCTAGACTCATCTGACTTCTGTGGCCTTATACTAAATGACGACCAACAAACTACATTTGTTTTAGGACCAAACAGAGGGACTCTTAGTTTTAGAGACTATAGTTTTGGGCTCAAAGGATTAGCCCTAACAGAAAGTACAAAATTTCTGGGCATTTACCTAGACCAAAATCTAAGCTGGAATTGTCATATTACCCAGGTGTGTCAGAAATTGAGTTCTATATATCATTCAATGCAAGTAATCGCACATTATTTGGGTATTAGTATGCTCAGGACTGTTTAGTAAGCAAACTTTTATTTTTGACCAAGATTTAGGGTTATCTTTTTGGGGAAAAAGCGACAAATTGCCAATGGGTGTTTTTTTTGCATACATATAATGTTTCGACTTCATTGCAGACACTCCTGTCGGGACAGATTTCGAAAAGTCCATATTCTCATTATGCCTGGTGTGTATCTCTATGAGTGTTTGCTGTTTTCGTTTAAAAATAAAGACAAATTTAGTCAATATGAGATACTCCACAATCATTAAACCAGATTTAACTGAGTTCGTATTTTGCATTTGACAAACAAAGTACAAAATAATTAGTGATGTTTATATTACCTTTTTTCTCTAAAATACTAAGATCAATATCAGGCTGATTCTTGAATCCAAAGGATCGAGCTACTTTCTCCAAATCCAGGGTACTCACATCGAATATGTTCTTTAGATGGTGAGAATCGTAGGCCCTTACATATGCTTTAAACGCTTCCCGCGCTGATGCGTTCAGAGGTTTATGTTTTGCAATGAGATCTTCAAGCTAAAAATAAAAGTTTAAATAAAACTGGTGTTTCAAGAGGAAGTATTCCTATCGTATGTTTTTCAATAATGATTTAACGTTTTTGAACTTTTAATGACCCTAATTAAAAAAAAATGTGTTTAGGAAAAAATGTTTATTTACGCGTTTGCACGTGTCTATGTGTTTAATTTTTTATCTCACTATAACAAGAAAATAAGAAGTTTCAACATCAATTTCCAAATATAAACGTATACTTTGGATAAATTTAGATTTAAGTTTGACTGTGAATTAAATAGGTCTAGAATTATAGGAAAATTATAGAATTTGATGGTATATTTATTTAAAATCTTGCTTCTGTGGGGCCCTATCATAAACAGGGTGTCCCGAAATTAGCGCACAATATTTCTGGGGCCTATGAGGGACACTACTTACATTTTGAGCCTTGGCAACTTGGCGTATTGTTAGCCATAACCATCTTCAAAACGTTTTGTTATTTAAGCGCGATCTGTGTTTTTAACAATCAGTGAAAAACTGTTTCTCAGCAAAAAAATGGAATTAACTCGTGAAAATTTTCGTGCAATGATTTATTACGATTTTTGGACCCGGAGTATCAAACAGAAGTGCATCATTCACTTACTTACACTTTTAGCGATAAAACCGCATTTTTTGCCATTGTGAAATTCTGGAATAATGAATTTAATCATGGTCCTTTCCCGAATTCTCGCGACCTATCTTTAAAGGGGGTGATTTTGGCTATAATTCACCCCGGGACAAAGGGGGTTTTGAAGTCCATTCAGAATCAGCGCTCTCAAAAACCCCCCGGAAAGTAATTTTTACGTTATTTTACATTATTTTATCGACTTAGTATATTTTGGAAAGAATTATGAAATTTTTGGGGATGCACTTTATGCACCCGAGATGCATTTGGGGGTGACCGGCTCTCTTTATAGGGACTAAATTTCCCGGGTGCTTTCCCGAGTTAGATGTCGAAAACCGCATCTCGATTCAAGTTGTCTGGCAAAATCGATTTATTTTTAGGTAATTTTCCTGGTCTTTTTTGAATTTTGTGTTTCGTTTCGCTTGTGTCAATGAAATGGAAAAAAATTAGGGATTTTCTTAAGTAATGCATAAAATCATCTTCATCATCTAAAAGTGGTGATGATGTAGTAACTTTTCTTGTGGCATCTAGGTCAGAAGGCTTAAGAGACAATCCAAACAAGGATTATGTGGAAAAGCGATGCCTGCATGTGATGAACAAATATATGTTAGGTTGTGCTTTATGTTTATGCCGGCAATTTAATTTTAAATATTAAATTTTTTTAAAATCGTTGAGATTTTCAAATACCCATAATCCGGAACTGTCAGAAAACGATTCTAAGTATTGAGCTCCCTGCATACAGAATCGTTCGAAAAACGGAACCCGAAAAGGCTATAGATGATACATACAGCCAAGCTTTAAACGTTTAAAATACCCTGGCCTTGCTTCAAAGACTTATAAAGATTTTACAATCTTATACAGGTGATCAATCATGGATCTATGCCTATAAGCCGGAATTCGATTAAATCTGTGTTTCAACAAAAGTTGTGTTTTAGAATGTCAAAAAGGAAAAAAAAAAATGCGTTGAAAGTGTTAAAATGCATGCATCAAAGGGATCTGGGTTTTTTTGAAAAACAATACATGTATTTTTAATAACAACTTACTTTTTTTTTTATTATTAGGCTCGAAATATAAATAGGACAAAAATCCCCATAGACATAAAAAAAATTATTTAAAGAGTTTTAAAGATGCAGAAAAAAATTTGACTTTTTTTCCTCCGGGCTAAACTTAAAGGTATGTTGATAAACACGTAACCTGTCCTAATAAATAAAGTGTAAAAGCCTGTGACCGCCAGACTTGTGTTATAGTTAAAACTTTAGTCTGTTTTATCTGGTTTTAAAAACCCAATTTTTTTGATATTTACCCCTAAATTGGCAAAATAATGTTTATAATTAGCAGGTGTGGGAAATTTTTACCTTTTTTTTCCCAAAAACCACGAGTATGAACTTCTTTTTGTAAATCGTTCTAATCTTATTGGGGACCTCCAGAAAAATCTCAGTTTTTTCTGGAGAAAATTAGGGGGCCAAGGGTTTGCTTAATTGCTTACTTACTTGTGACTGAATGTTACCAACTTTACTCCAATTGATTTCAAGTCATTAAAAGTTTAAAAAAAACATCCAGTTCCCGAACAAAATTTTTTCCCCCCATTGGGGTTTGATGATAAAGAATCAAAAAAATGTCATCATCTTTCCTTTAAAAACCCTTTTTATTTTTTTTAAAACCTTAAATATAATTAAAAAAACATCATTTATGGTTTAAAAATAAAAAATTAAAATCAATTTAAAAATTTTCTCAAGAGTTTTGGGAAACAAAAATTTTTAAAAAAATTTTCTAAAACCCTTCTTTGGGGGTTTGTTCCTGAGTTTAACAAAAAATTTTTAAAAAATTATTCAATTTAATTTTAAAGAAAAAATTTTATTTAATTAAAATTTTAACCAAAAATAAGGGGATTTTTTTAAAAAATAAAATTTAATTTTAAAAATTAAATATCAAATTAAAATTTCAAGAAGTAATTTTTATCATTTGTATATAAATAAGCATCTCCTTTAAAAAAAAATATGCAACCCCGCAAAAAAATTCGACCCCGCCCTTTGATGAAACAGGCGCGGTGTTAAAATTTTTTTAAACTTTGAAAGGCCCTATTTAAAACAGTTAACTTTTGACTGGGTATGTTTTTTTGGGCCCTTTTCAACTTGTTTTAAGCTCCACTATCGCCCATTAAAATCGTGAGCATCATACTTTTTACACCCTGTATTAAAATCCTATAAGTGAGGTAAAACAGTTAAAGAGCGATTCTATAGATATTTTAATAGTTTGTGGTACGCTGATATAAAACTTTTAGAACCTCTGATTGAAGTACTTTTTTACTTTTTTTAAGGCCCCTTTAAAACCTTCTCCTCTGGCTGTTCGACCAAACCCCGGGATATACCCTTTTGGGGTCGTTAGGGGGATCATACTGTACAATCCAATCGACAGCGGGGATATCTGCCCCTGGCCGCCACATCGGGACAAAGCAAAAAAAAATCGGATTTTCGCATTACAGAAATTAAAAAAAGGGGGTGGTGCGTTTCGTTTGTTTCTGTCTACCCTAAAAGCCAAAATACAAAGTTTAAAAAATTTTTTCAAAAAAGGGACAAAAATCTCAAAAAAGTTTCAAAACCCAAAAATGTCTTGGGAAAAACAGACCCGGGTACTATTTATAGGTTTGCTAACGACACCGACACCACAGCACATCTATTATGATATAAGAGCAAAAAACATAGATATAGAAGTGGGGGCTAGTCACAGGGTACACTTGTTACATCTTACGCCAAGCACAGCCATCTGACGGCGAGAGTTCTAACATTAAAATATAGAAAATATTCATTCTGATGCCCGACCAACGTAAAACTTAACGTTAATATGTAGGTCCCGTTTAGATGATGTTACCCAGTTGCCTAAAGGTAACGTGAAAATGCAATAACTG